>QLTV01001810.1:727822-744451 GCA_003457575.1 Thermophis baileyi | reverse complement strand
TACTTTTCTCTGCATTGAATTTCATTTTGTTAGATAGGGCCCAGTGTTCAAGTCTGTCAAGATTCATCTGGATCTTGAGCCTATCTTCTAGGGTGTTAGCTATTCCTGCCAGCTTAGTATCATCTGCAAATTTGGTAAGTTCCCCTTCTATTCCCTTATCTAAGTCATTTATGAAGATATTGAAGAGTACTGGGCCTAAGACGGAACCTTGTGGTACCCCACTGCTTACTTCTCTCCATGTAGACTTAGACCCATTGAGGACTACTTGTTGAGTACGGTTAGTCAGCCAGTTGTGAATCCATCTGGTGGTGAAGCTGTCTATCCCACTTTTTTCTAGCTTACGAAGAAGTAGGTTGTGGTCTACTTTGTCAAATGCCTTATTATATATTATCAATACTTCAGGAAAAATATACATAAGAAACACAAGCAAAAATGTGGATTTTATCAAATTTATTTGACCGAACACAAATGGGAAATTGCTACCATTTCTGGGTTTGTTGGTTTGTTTGATGTTTTAAATTGAGGATGATTAGTTACACAGTTACCTTTACTTTGATGCAAAACATTTTAGTCTCATTCCTTTCTATTCCAAGGCCAGAAGCCTGTAATTAGAAAGAATTAAAAAAAATAATGTAATTAAATCCTACCAATCATGTTCTAAGCCCCCAGATTTGTAAAGTTCTCTTTGCTACAGTAATGAGTCCTAAAAGTACAGGGCAAAGGTCAATGGTTGTGAGATAGATGTCCATTAGGTCAGCCACTGATTATTTATACTGCATAAAGAAATGAAAAGAAATCTATGGCCCTACTCTGAACTCAACATAATGTGAAGAAAGGCCAGTGAGAGAGCAAATAAGACCAATGAACTGCTGCCAGAAACAACCAACAAATGTTTCCTGTTGGGCTATTCTTCTATATAATAGCTTGTTGCTTTGCAAATCCTACACTTACTCAGTTTTCACTGGGTTGACCTGCTCCTAACCTTAGCTGATTTTTCTGTATTTTGTGTGGAGTGTTGTGCTTTCAAGGACTCTATATGGTTGGATTCCAGACAATTTAATTTGATGGGCATGTTTGGCATTCAGAGAATGTGCCATGGCCACTTACACAAAATAACTCCCATAACGGTGTACATTGTCACAAATCATTCCTCTCTCTCAAAACAAGATAATGAGGATGCTCCCCATTACCCTTCCTATCATTCCAGTATGACCATTATCATCTCAGCTTTGTTGTTCTTGTTTCACAAAAGACTACAGGAAAGCTATTCACCACTCGCCATTCATTTTCTAAGAATGTTTTTGGAGTCTATGTGAGGCCCAAAGACATCCTTGGAAATCAAATAAATGGTCTATTTTCTAGGGTATTAGCTTTCCATTTTAAATATATAAATGATGACCAATAAACTTTGTTTGTATTATGATGGAATGAGACATTAAAATGATATTTGAATCTGCACTTTTCTCATTGGTTTGATGTGGGTGTTTCCTGTTTTTAAGAAACTTGATTGTTATGAAGATATGTTTAATGTGTTCTTTAAAAAAAAACACCTCAACCTTCAGTATGGGGTTACAGCAAACATCATTTCATGACAGAGAAAAATAGATTCACAATTTGTTTTATGTTGAGAGAGAGAAAGAAATATTTTTTACTTTAACCCAGAAAGTCTGATTGAATTATTCTACTTACCATAAGTATTTATGCAATAATCTAGTTCTCAAAGACCTAAAACTCCTAGTCAGTTTTAGAGTGGTCTGCTAATGTTACGTGGAACTGAAGATAACTCAATAATGTTCTTACAGATAACAAAGAAAAAGTTCCGAATAGTAGCTAAGGAAGGCTTAGGTCACAAGATGGTTTCCTAAAAAACGAATATGAAATTGACCGTGGATCATGCAGCTGCTTTGTATTCTACAGGGTTAAAGATTAGATCTAGAAAGAGTTGTTTTTCATTTGTAAATTTCTAGATTCTTCCTCCTTGACCTCATACTTTGCCATAGCATCTACTATGCCAGAAGGCAGTGTTGGTACTCAAGGAATTCATTGATCATAGAAAAGAAATTGGAATGACATTGTGACTTGGAGTATTCTAAGGAAGGTCACATTAACAATAGAAACTGCCTGCTCTAGGGCTGTTTTTTGTTCTCTTATGACCAAACTATTTTTCAGATGTTTTTCATATGTTTTAACCTCATGGGCTTTGCAAATTCCTTTCAGCCAAGACATAGGAACTAGATTCCAAGTAAAACCCAAGTAAAATCCTTAGGAACAATTTCCATTAGTATTCAAGAAGCAGGTATTCTTGGATAATCAAGCATTTTTCTAATTGCTCTGTAACAGTAATCTCATACATTTTGTAATATTTCTAGTACTTGGTTCAATCGGTTCAACAGTTTTAATTTAAAGTGTAGACTTTCTGAAACTACACATCAACAAAGCTCACATGCACCCATCTGTTAGACCTGCAAATTTTCATATGCTGCTCTTCTGATATCAAGTTAACATGATTTGAATAGAAGAATACGGGAGCAAGAGGATGTTTTATAAATTCATGTTTAATTCTATCAATAATAAATAATGAAATAATGTTACAGTATTCCCACAATTGTTAAAAAAGTTAATCACTCTATGTTATTGTAAAGCAAACCATTTGGCCTGTGTCCGGAAACTCTAATATATTGCATAATCCTATACATTTGGCTTGTGTGTAAAACTGATGTTACCAGGTGGTGGCAAAACTATACAGAAAACTGTCTTTCTTTCCATCCAGTGGTCATCTGATGTTTACTCTGCAAATATGGTAGCTTCAGTTCAACATGTTTAACTCCTATGTGTATAGTTATAGTTTTTTTAGCCTTTTAGTTTATATAGTTTATACCGGTAGAAAGCCAGTTTGGTCTAGTGGTTAAGACTAGAAACCAGGAAACTGTGAGTTGGAGCCAGTCACTTTCTCTCTCTGTCTACAATGTCAGGCTTGGGCGACAAGCTGATCAGTCAAATTCTGTTGCAACCAATGGGTCAAAACTCAGTTGATCCAAAGAAAAAAGCAGACCCTGAACTTGTAGGAAAACACTGGGAAAAATATTATAGAACTTTTATTCCAAAGTTGAATAAGGTTTTGGGCCTATTAAGTGTATTTAGGATTGCAAAATAAGAACTATCAAAAAACAGGAAGCTTAAATTTATACAATCACTGCATGCTGATTTTCAGTAACACTATAATTTTTTACATAATGGATTCTGGATTAGTGAAAATACCAGCTATGCATATGTTTTGATGGATTCTGTTAGAGTTTCCTTGTCATTTCACAGCATATGTATTTTATAAAATTTTATGAAAGAATTATAGAAAAAACAAAAATGTTCGCCAATAAACTTTGTATTATTCCGGAATGATACATTAAAAATGATATTTGAATCTGCACTTTTCTCATTGGTTTGATGTGGGTTTCCTGTTTTTTAAGAAACTTGATTGTTGTGAAGATTTGTTTAATATGTTCTTTTTTAAAAAAAAAAAACCTTGTAATTTTCAGTATGGGGTTAAGGAAAGATCATTTCATGACAGAGAAAAATAGATTCACAATTTTAGAGAACATGGAACAAGAGAGAGAAAGAAATAGTTTTGACTTAAACTAGAAAGCCTGACCGAATTATTCTACCTACCATAAGTATTTATGCAATATTATGATAATTCCAAAATTCCAAAACATCATTTTGGCATCTATGCTAGTAACCATTACAAGGAAGCTAATTAACCTCTATTGCATTGATTGGATGATTATCCAGTGAAGAGGGTCCTGTTTGCAATTCTGGCCTAGAAAAGGGGGACGCGGGTTCAAATCTGTTCTCAATCATTCACTGGGTGACTTTTAAGCCAGCCATTCACTCTTAGCCCAGCCTAGTTCACAAGGTTGTTGTTGCAGAGAAAAATAGGAAGGAAGAATCTTATATAAGAGCCGTGGTGGTGCAGTGGTTAGAATGCAGTACTGCAGACTACTTCTGCAGACTGCCGGCTGCCTGCAATTTGGCAGTTCAAATCTCACCAGGCTCAAGGTTGACTCAGCCTTCCATCCTTCCAAGGTGGGTAAAATGAGGAGCCAGATTGTTGGGGGTAATGTGCTCTGTAAATTGCTTAGAGAGGACTGTAAAGCACTGTGAAGTGGTATATAAGTCTAAATACTATTGCTATTGCTGTACGACTCCTTGAGCTGTTGAATGAAAGGGGAGGTATTCATCTAATAAAGAAATAAATCCCTTATATCTCCTAAAGCAAAGCTCCTTCCTCAAAAAATTCAGACAATTACTCATAGATATCTTGGTATGTATATCTATCTGTCATAATAAAACTTCCAGGTGGGCATTTCAACCTAAACATGTTAATGGGAATGAGGATCTAAATCTGTATTATCATGCCAGGAAAAATGGAATTATTTTCACATTTCAGCTACCTAATGGACTGACTACACATTTTCCTTTGTCTTATGGATGAGCTGAAAGCACACACACCCATGCTTGATCACTAATGCAGTTGTATTCTGTTGGCTAATTCATGGCACTCAATGGGGAATCCTGCAGAAGGCCATAGGCAGATGCTGATTTCTTAGAAGCAATCTATTATTTTATATTGTTATTTTTTTTTCTTGTGGTTCTGTAACAGCTGCAAAACATGAGAGATAATCTGAAACAATATTGCTGCCCAAGGTAGAAAAAGTAGGAAGTGATGATGCTCTGGGGGGAAATCTTGTTTGCCTCTTCTGTAATTTAAAGGAGAACAGTAAACTCTATGGCTGGATGTGAACACAGAGGTAATAGCAGGGAGGGAGAGGGGTAGATATCAGTTATTCATCACTGGGAAAAAGATAGCCTTTGCCTTTTCTCTTTGAGGCCTTGAGTGATGTATGTTTGTATTTTCATTTATTTATCAGATTTGTAGAACTGCCCAGTTCAAACAGCATGATTCCCGGTAGTGTACCACAGAAATACCAACAAGCACCAAAATATACCCCATCTATAAAATGGTGGCCAAAGAAAATAATGAAAACAACCCAAACGGGATTCAGTTGACCTTTATCAGGAAAGTCTGCACATTTTTCTGAAGGGAACAAAAGAAAAATTGGAAGAATCTCTTCTCAACAATTTTAAGGTTACCATTACATATTGGGATGATAGATGAAATAGTATATGTGTATAACAAAGATCTCTCTCTCTCTCTCTCTCTCTCTCTCTCTCTCTCTCTCTCTCTCTCTCTCTCTCTCTCTCACACACACACACACACACACACACACACACACACACACACACACCCCATTCTAATCTTATAAACCTTTACATTAGAATTGGTTAAATTTTAAAGCTTGATCTGATTTGCTTGCTTTGATTTATCTGTTCGTTCAGCACTGGATAGTTATATTCCCTTTTCCCCACAAAAAGCAGCCCTATGAAGTAGATGGGGCTGAGAAAGTGTGATCCAAGTTACCTATTGAACTTCCATGACTGAAAGTGGACTTGAACCTGAACTTTCCCAGTCCTCTAGCTAGAGATAGGTAGGTAGGTAGGTAGATAGATAGATAGAAGATAGATAGATAGATAGATAGATAGATAGATAGATAGATAGATAGATAGATAGATAGATAGATAGAGATACATGATAGAAGCTAGCTTTATTTTTTCTTTTCCTTCTGTCTTTGTCTTTTTTCTTTCATTTCTTTTCTATTCACTTATCGCTGTTCCTTTACTTTTTTATTTAAATTTGCATTGTGTTTTATTTTATAAAACATATTTAATAAACATTAATTTTTTTAAAAAAATCCAATATGGCTGTCATTATCACAATTGCTGACTGCAACTTCCACAGTTTAATTTGTGCTAAAAGAAAAAAAAGTGTTTCATTCTCTCTGTCCTGAATCTTCTTGCAGTTAGTTTCAATTGACTGATATTACTGCCAATATTTCCTGGACTAATATTGCATCAAAATTGTCTCCAACTACTTCATGTGAAAAATTTATTGCATCATTTTCTCTTGTTCATCACTTTCATGTTAAACAATAGATTTTACTAAAACTTAACTGATTATGTGTTGAACATTCTTATGGCTATGAACAATCCACATTAGAATGGAAAAACTGATTTGGAGAATGGATATACATGCACTTTGCATCTATACATTTTTTAAAAACAGCTGTGAATTTTCTGGGCTCATGTCACTGGAAAAGAGATGGGATTTAAAAAGGTACCAGAAGGTACTATGTGTGTGTCCATACATGGTCAAAGTCACCGCTTCCTCTTTCTATCCAGATTGCTGTATAAATGTAGCATGCATTTAGCTGGCCTGATCTTATGGATAAAGCCATAAGAATTAAGGATTTCCTCATTCTTCTTGATCATGGAGACTCTCAGTAGTGACTTATGATAGCTAGGAAGCATTTCCACTATTCATATTACTTATCAAAATTTTAATCAAGGCAGAAACTCTGCCTGAACCAAAGTTGAAAAATCATATATAATATCAGAATAGAATAAACATATATATATGCTTGCAAACTTAGTTCTTGGAGACAGACACCAGCCATTATTAGAGAATCATAGGAACAGCTGAGCCTAAAGCAGTCAGTGCTCACTCAAAAATTGGTAACTAATCACTTTATCTTGCTTCCTCCAGTCAGTATTTACACCCTTTTTCTCACAAAACAAAATGCTTTCTTCTGTATTTCTGTGCATACTCTGGTGGTAATGCTGCCTAATTCTGGCACAGGGTCAGCTGTCCTTAGGATTTCTGTGGTAATCTTGCTACTACAGGATCCAAGGAGATGGGAAGCTGGGTGAGTCAAGAATTCCCTCCATTACCAGCACAATCAGGCACCCGTGTCTGTTTCTGAGGCAACATCCACTGCCTTGCGATAGCATCTTCTGACTCACAGACACAAAAGAAACACCTTGAAATGCCTTGCAATTGCCAGCTTTGATCTTGCTCAGGTACCAGGACTCTGCCCTTGTCTGAAAGTGCTATATTATTTCTTTAAGTAAACATTTTTTTTAGCACTCGCACATTTCTGCAAAGTATGCTTTCAGCCAATACAGCCTAAGGCATGGGGATCTTCAGTGAATAATGGGATTGGTTCTATGGTTCCTAAAACACCAATGCCAGTTGGTATTTCACCGTTCAGTTTCATGCTGTCTTGAGGAATGATAAATAAATGCATGTATTTATTATAGGATAATAAATACATTTATTTATTATATTATCCTGTCTTAGAATGGATTACGACCCACAAAATACACAGAATAAAACATTAACATGGATTTTTGTTTAAAAAAATTAACAAATAAAACAATAATAACCATTAATATAATGATAATGCAGCACATATTTTTTTTACCATTTATATTGAGCCTTTATGCCCAAAAGACCCTCAGTTTCTCTACTGGCTTTCCACACTTAACAAAATCAAGGATCCCAATGAATTTCAAGTGTGGGCAACATTAGTTAATGATAGAATTCACCCATTTTCTCCCCTTTCCTCTCACGCTGTGGCTATCCTAATTTTTTTCCTCTAGTATCAAAAAATAGCAGTGATTCAAGGACTATCACATCACATCTGGGTTAAAAAAAATCAGAGAATGACTTGACAGCTTCAAATAGAGTTTAAGAGAAAACTCTTAAGTCTCTGCTTCCATCTAGTGATCATCTGGATTTGTTCAGCCCAGAATGAGTAGGCAGAAACTATGCTATACTATGGGGTCAGAAGAGGTGTAGGCAGAAAGTCTGGAAGCTAATAAAGAACCATAATTGACTCTTCTTTATTGGTATGCAACAAGGGAAGGAGAGGCAAAGAGATTGGCTCTGGTCTCATGCCCTAAATAATATATCCCTCCTATAAGTTTAACTGAGATATAAATTCTCTCTTGGGGAGGGGAGGGTTTATTTCCAACAATGCACATTTGATCCCACAAAAAGAAATCCTTTCTGCAAAGCTATTAAAGAATCAGAAAGCCCATATATACCACAGTCTTGGTATGATCATAATATTATTTGACAAATGTTGCCATTACCAAAGTATTTGCATTTCTTTATTTCTTTTTTTTTTTTAATATACTTTCACAAAGTTGGATCACAAAGTTTTGTATGGTCAGCTCTGTCTTCATAACCACCCATTGAATTAGTTTAAACTTACATAATAATCTGCTTACTGGGCAGTGATGGGTTCTAAATCCCATCACTACCGGTTCACGCGCGTGTCCGGGGCGGGTGGGAGGAGCCTCCCGCTGCTGCCGCTACCAGTTTGTAGAACCGGACCGGACCGGTAGCAACCCACCGCTGTTACTGGGTCTTTCTTATAAATGGCCAGTTGGCAAGTGCCTGAAATGTGAACATGTGCCCACAGGACAGGGTGTGTGCAGCCACTGTAACTTCAAAATTGGGTCACAAATAGCTTGGGGGGGGTGTTGCTAAACAATCAGTCAAGGACCACTTGTATTGGCAACAACAAGAAAAATTAAGCATTTAGTTTCATTTTCATGTAGGGAAAATAACTGTGACACTAACATTCCCCTTCCCCTCCCCTTTTCTGATAAGCATCAGAAACAGACTTGATTTATGTGATTTGGCCAACCATTTAAAGACGAAGTCTCAATCTCTACTGGATATATGAACAAGTTACCATGTTTGTTCAAAACATATGTATCCATTATTATTTTTATTTCCTACTTAATAATTACGAAGGACATAATAATTCTGATAAATAGCATTTTCTCCCACTGGTTAGCCAGACGTGGCCTTCCTATCTGCCTTCTTCAGCTTTTCATGAAAGCTATCTGTGAGGAATAACATTGTCCCTTCTGCCTATTCTTCCTTCAGTGGGTCTTCTACAAAACTCTCTATCCCAGTCTTGCCCAAGCTCTCTTGAAATGAGCAACGCAACCATAACAACACTATCCAGCACCCAATGGTTTGCCAGCCAAAGTAGGCTAAGACTGGCTATGGATTTGATCTCAGAACTTTGTTTTTTTATCTTTAGCCAGCATATTTATATGACCATTAGGCAAGATTCTTATTTGGATGACTGGCTGTTTAACAATTTTTCTAAGTCCAGGCTCTTCTAGAAGATTTGAAATTGAATTTTAGATATATTTATGACAAGACATGGTGTTCCTTTTTCAGACCACATGCTGGGCAAGCCATAAACTAAACTTGAAAAAGAAAGAAAGAACTTGGCTGTGTTTAATGAAAGGTTTTTCAAGATCATTGCACGTAGGAATCCTAGAGGAGCAATGAGGACTACAACTACTAAACTGCCCAGATGGATTTCCCATGACAAATGACACCAGCCCATATTTTATGCTACCTCCCAGTATTTTCTTTTCACCAAAGCATGATATTTTTTATTTTTTTTATTTTTGAAAAAAAAAAGGAGAGGGGAGGGAAGCAGAGCACTTGGTTTTCTTGGGGCATTTGTTTCCAATTTTGCAAACACCATGAATGTGGTTATTTTTATAGCCCTGTTATGAAAGCGTGGCATTTGAATCTTCATCTTATAGTTAATTATAAATCATTTCAGAGGAGCTCTGCCCACAACAAAGTTCTCAGAGTCTGAAACTGAATTGTTTTGTGATCACTATTCTCTCAGTCCCCTCCCATCTCCTGCTGTCAGATCCTCTTTTGGGAGGGGGGGAGGAGGGTTTTATTTTAAGTTGTTGCTCTTGGCTTGGAAATCCATAAAGTGTCAGTTCCAAAATATTTTTTTTCCCAGAGCAAGATAAACTCCTTTGGATCATCCATCATTTGGGCTTTTTGCCTGACTTGACAGGACCCCACATTTAAATGCCTTTTGCAGGACCATATCAGATGGATTATGGGAAGTTTGTTGTTTTTCATGAGGATGTATTATGAAAAGCCCCTTTCAGAGGCATTGGGCTTCCACCCAGCTCTACTTCTTTAACACTCTCCACAGCAATGCTTTTTCTTCTGTTCCTTTTAGCACTATTCGCCTGATTTAGATAATATTTTCAGAAGGAGTCATTTGGGGTAGGGAATTCCTCTGTTCAGCTATTTGTTTTGTTTTTCAGAATAATACTCAACCCTTTTTAAGGATCTTGCAGCATAGTTCATCTCCCACGTGCTTATTCAAACAAATTAAATTGAGCAAAAATTCAATTTTGGAAAATTACATCAAGTTCCCTAAAAAAAATATCTATTGGCCCTTTCTTACTTAGAACAGGTCAACTCTAATCAGACAGCGTGGTATTTATAAGAAATTAAATATTCAATTAGATTTTGTTGCTTTTATTTTTAAAAGATCAAAGTCTAACGCAGCTCCTACTAGGTATATGACTTTCCTTCTGGGGGTATGGAGAGTGATGATTCTAGGTAGGAAGGCATTTAAATTCAATTAATACACAATAATTGAATTTATTTGATCAAATAAAGATGTGGAGATGTGGTAATTTACAATCACAAGAAAATGTGTTAGTCGTGTGAAGGTTCAGTGTCTTTTAAGGCTGGGGACTGAGAGAAATCTGATTTTCAAAGTCTATGGAATCTCCTCTGTTTGGTTCATTGTCACTGTTGTGGCTTTGGGAAGTTACTTTCTGCTTCTTTCTCCTTTTCCCCCTGTGGATTTCTGTCTCTGTCTTTTCCTTTCCATGATAGCTCTAGTTTCTACTCTCTTATCTTTTTTTATTCATTTATTGTTTTTGTTGTTGCTGTTGTCCTTTCTCTTCAGAGCTACAGTGGCTCTTCAGCTGCTGCCAGAACTTCTATTACCTGCTGCTCTTTGTATCCTGGATGCTTCGTGTCTGTCTGCTCTCTCTTCTCTTTTCTTTCATGTAGCTTAACTACACCAGCTCCACTTTAGAATTACAGTACATTTTTAAAGTCATACATAATTTAATAAAATATGCTTCGATTTCTTACTCTAAGTTTAACCAAAAAATTCATTTGTTTTTTAAAAAAAAAAAACACACACCAAACAAACCAGAAGCTATTGCCGTCTGTTCTAATATATGGCACTGGCTTGGAAATTCAAGGTTTTACCCTAAAAAGCCAAGAAGCCTAGAAGGTCCTAAATAAGATTCAGATAATGAAATTTAATTGCATGTAAAACTATTATATCTATAAATACTCAGATTCCATTATTAAGTAACCAAGACAAGGCAAAGCTTCAGAAATCAGTCCAAGGTAGGATGTTCAAAAATAAAACATTTTACACAAGCAACTCTGACAGCAATATCTGTTCCCATGTTGACACGGAGGATCCTCCAAAGTCTTTTTATTAAAGTAAAGAAGTTTTGTGAACTTGTTCTTTTGAAAGGAGAAATTAAGCCTCTTTATTATGTTAAATTTTAGTCTTTTGTTTATATTAGGATCCTGGGATTACTTTGTATTTGTTAAATGCTGATTTGTTTATATTTTAGAGTTGAGATGTAGTATGTTTATTAGAATGGGATACGTTGGTATTTCGGGTGGCTTTCTTTGAAATGTTGGCATTTGGGATGGAGAATGTACATTGAAGCTTATCTTTTTTAAAAAAAGGAGAAATGATTCTTTTTGGTCATGTTAAACTTGGGTTTTTTTGTGGGGGGGTCTTGTACTAGATACCCTGTTTCCCCCAAAATAAGACATCCCCTGATAATAAGCCCAATTGGGCTTTTGAGTGCATGGCAGTAAGGCCAAGCACTTATTTCAGGGTTCAAAAAAATATAAGACAGGGTCTTATTTTCGGGGAAACACGGTATCATTTTAGGGCTTTGGCTTACAGCTAAGAGTTGAGGTGTGCAATGTTGATTTTACATATGTTAACATTATTATTTTAGAGCTCTGCTTGGACTTTTTGCTGTTAACTGGACTGGAGGAGACAATGCCTGTTATTAAGAGAGAAGTTCTGGGATGAAGAGTTTTATATTTGTTAATTAAGAAGAGGTGATGAGATTATGAAATTGTTATGCTTGTCATGATTAGAGTGGGAAGTTGCTCTCTTGAGGGGTAGATCTTTTTAGTTTTTTTGCTTTCTTGCATTTTTTTCTCTTCTCATTTCTTTTTTAGTTTGTGTTATATTTCATTGTTGTAAGTGAAACTTTTAATAAAGTTATGACAAAAGGGGCATCTTCTTGCTTGCCAGAAAAATAATAGGTGCATTTTCAAAAGTATTTTCTGAAGAACATAAAAGTTGAATAGGTTTATGAATGAGAGATGTAGTCCCTTAGATAATCAGATCAGGTTTTAAAATATGGAGCTGAAATCCATTGAAATACCCTAATTTGGACATAGAATATTCCAAGAAACACCTGAACAGTTCCTTTCTTTCTTCGAGAATGTGCCAGTTTGGCCATTCTAGTCTCATTTGGTCATTTTCTAGAAGTACTGTATGTTTCCAGAACAGAACATGATTCAGTGCCATTATAAAGTAGCTTTAAATGGGCACTAAATGAATTGTTGTAAGTCAAGGACTACCTGTAGTAGATTTTGTAATTTGTCCAGATAATTCTTATTGGCATCTTTGGTCTAACTCCGTGATGGCGAACCTATGGCACGCGTGCCAGAATTGGCCTGCAGAGCCATCTCTCCAGGCACGCCAGCCATCGCCCGTTGCTCTTCCGGGTTCCGGAGCACACATGCGCGCCAGCTAGGTCTGTCTTCGTGCGCGCAGGAGTGCCGGAAACTGGAAGAGCAGCTCCCTGGTGCACATGCGCACACCGGGAAGCTGAGCTTCTGGTTTCCAGTGTGCGCATGCGCACCAGCCAGCTGGTCTTCGCACGTGCATGCGCGCCATAAACCAGAAGACCAGGTGACTGGTGTGTATGTGCATGCCGGAAACCGGAAGCTCAGCTTTCTGGCGCACACATGTACACTGGGGAACTGCTCTTCCGGTTTCTGGTACTCCCGCATGTGCGCGCTGGGGAGCTGCTCTTTCCGGCACTCCCCCGTGCGCACACGTGCGCTCCTGTTTCGGCACTTAGTGCCGAAAAGGTTCACCAACACTGGTCTAACCTATTTGCCTATCATTGAGCCGAGGTGGCGCAGTGGTTAGAGTGCAGCACTGCAGGCTACTTCAGCTGACTGCTAGCTGCAGTTCGGCAGTTCAAATCTCACCGGCTCAAGGTTGACTCAGCCTTCCATCCTTCCAAGGTAGGTAAAATGAGGACACAGATTGTTGGGGGCAATATGCTAACTCTGTAAACCGCTTAGAGAGGGCTGTAAAGCACTATGAAGCGGTATATAAGTCTAAGTGCTATTGCTATTGCTATTCAGTTTCATTGGACGGCTCCAAGTTTGAATAGTATGAGAAAAGGAGAGAACTATCTACCTACTTTTTTATGCTATCCCTGATCTTATGAATCACTGTCATGTTGTCTTCTCCCTTTTTAAAAAATGCCTTAAATACTATAACTTCCCTCATAGCAGAAAGTGTCTCATTAAGTCTAACATAATCATTATTTGTTCAGTACATGGTAAAGATACACCTGCTCCTATTAAATATAACTGCTGTGGTTATGGAAGAAAAAAGATTTCTTTTTCAAAGTCATCAATCTCAATTTTATTTAAGCACCGTAAAAGCCCAATTATATTCTAGTACAGCTGCAAAGAAAGTATATGCTAATTCAGTATCAATGCAATTAATTACACAAACTTTGCAGTGTATTTTAAACAAATCAAATCTGTTCTTAATTATCATGCAGAGGCAATTTTATTTTAAAATCTCAGTTAAGATATTTCTACTGTCACCAAATTGCAATATTTTAAATCTGCAAAATATTGACAGCTATGTGCTTGCAAGTGTTAAGTCACTGTATAGAAGACATAAGTAATAGCTCTGTGTTTTTATAGTGGCCCTTCCAAAATGTCCAAATTATATATTATTTTTAATTGGCCAATTATCTCCATCTGTGTCATTTTTTGTTACACCCCTATAGATAAGGAGCGTGCCCTCTTTCCTAAGATTCCAGAAAGCTTTGAAAACCTGGCCATGATCCTAGACCTGTTTTGTTTTGTTGGTTTTGTTGTTCATTAGATTATTTTAGTGCAGGTAGTGTGATTTTATGTTTCAGCTGTTTTTACATTTTTTATAATTTTCTATATCACCCAGAGTCCACTGGAGTTGGTCGACCAATACATTTAAAATAACAATAATAATAGAATTGGAAGAATTGTGTATTTCTAAATTACCCATCTTATTTGTGTGACTTGGGTGGTTTACAAATAAAGCCATGCAATCATATATAAAGACATTTTTAAAGCAAAGTTAAAAACAGAACAGAAACAAAATTAAAAAATGAACAATTGAAAAGTAGAAGGAGTGCCTTCAAATCCCCCCCAGGGTTGCATGCCACTCTTAGACCCCCATGCCAGTTGGCAGAGCCAAGTTCTCTGGAAGGCCAGGAGACTCCAGGCCCGCCTCATTTTGAGGGGCAAGATATTCCATAGGATGGAAGCCCACCAGTCAAAACTGATGGGGAGAGCAAGATACCCTCTCTGCCTAATTGGGTGGAACAAGGCAAGCCCTCATGTAACCTGGTCCTATGTCATGACGGCTTTAAAGGTGATAACCAACATTTTGAATTGAATCCAGAAGCAAACTGGCACCCAATGCAGCTCACATAACAGAGGTGTTGCATGCGCAACTCTAGGAGCACCCAAAACTGCTTGGGCATTCTGCACTAGCTGCAACTAGATTTTTGCAAGTCTTCTTGTGTTTTACCCTCCCTCCTCTCAATGAATCAGGGAGGAGCCAATTTGAGGGTTTTTTTCCTTTAAGCATAACACTATCTCCTTTTGTGGGACTTAAGAATTTTTTCTGCCACTGTTGTTTTCTGTAACAGCTTCTGAATATTCTTTTCAAAGATCATTTCTGTCTGCAGAAGGACACTGATCTGTTGCACTCATAGATTTTGAACTACCTGCTCTGAGCTTTGTAACACTGGAGAAACCACATGGAATAACCTTTCACCAGTGGTGAAATCCAATTTTTTTTTACTACCGGTTCTGTGAGCGTGGCTTGGTGGGCGTGGTGTGGCTTGGTGGGTGTGGCTTGGTGGGCATGGCAGGGGAAGGATACTGCAAAATCTCCATTCCCACCACACTCTGGGGCCAGCCAGAGGTGGTATTTGCCGGTTCTCCGAACTACTCAAAATTTCCGCTACCAGTTCTCCGAACGGATATTGCAAAATCTCCATTCCCACCCCACTCTGGGGCCAGCCAGAGGTAGTATTTGCTGGTTCTCCGAACTACTCAAAATTTCCGCTACCGGTTCTCCGAACTACTCAAAATTTCCGCTACCGGTTCTCCAGAACCTGTCAGAACCTGCTGGATTTCACCCCTGCCTTTCACCCTTCAGAGGCTGGGAATGGCACACTCAGCAGCATACAACATCTTTAAATGACATTAACTGCATAATTTGCATAAAGTATATTATATGCGCTATTTGCATGATGATATCATTCATGATATCACTTCCTACTTCCTCCTGTGTATACCAGTCAATGTTAGCACTGAGAAAGACCCTTCCTTGGATTGTGAAAGACAATTGTGGTCAGCATGGATGGGGGGGGTATTGTTAATAGAAGGAAACAGAAGAGATACTACATGTTTACTAGCAAATAGTTGCAATAAAAAAAATCAAAGTTAACAAATGGATAAGAAATTTACAGTCTACGTGGCTCATCCAGAGAGATCCTGCACATCACCCGAAAGCAAGACTATATGATACAAAGATCATGTTAAGTTAGCAGCAGGATCCTAACTTCCCTGCTGAGAGGAGGTCTATTTTAGTGGACTCCTGGGAGTCAAATTGAACAATCAAAATAGATACAATGCCTCTATTATCCTTTATCGGTCTTCATTTGACAAAACCCAGGCTTGGGATATTATTAACTTTCTAAAACCCTTGCTGATAGAGAATTGCTTCGTTACTTTGCATGCAGTTCAGATAGCCATGGCCCAGTTTTTCAGGAATTATTTTGGGACCAAGAGTTCTTACCTTGTATCAGATGAGAATAAAGAATGTGCCACCTGGCTGAAAGCATCTACACTTTGCAATTATCTAAATCAAGAGGTAGAAAGTAGCCAACTCTTGTTCTTTCATGTTTTGGTTCCTGCCTCTATTTTAAATTCTTTGTCAAGTGCTACCTTGATCAAAAGGCCTGTGACAGGATGACCAGAGTCTGCTTCTAAAAACGCTGCCAAACACATTCATGTGATGGAACCGTGATGGCAAACCTAAGGCACGCATGCCCAAAGTGGCACACGGAGGCATGTCACCTGGCACCTGCGGCGTCGCCCATTCCTCTTCCGGGTTTCCGGTGCATTCATGTGCACCGGCCAGCTAGTTTTCTGGTTACTGGTGTGCATGCACACGCAATGATCAACTGGCCTTCACACGTGCAGCAGTGCCAGAAACTCTTCTGCCCCAGCGACGAGCCACCAATAATATGCACACACAAACTGCAAAACACTGTTCTTTTACTAATAAATGTCTCCTAATAACTTCTTAGGAGCAAAATAATATTTTGAAAACAAAATAAAGGCAGAATAGGCTTTTTCAAACCTCTGCTGGTAAATGTCTAATCTTAACAGCTGGCCGGAGTCCAAGAGATAATATGAGCAGGTCTGACTGTATTTGGCAATACTCCCAAGCTAGG
>QLTV01001810.1:690581-723959 GCA_003457575.1 Thermophis baileyi | reverse complement strand
TGTTACAGTGGGCTCTGGCACTTAGATCATTAGAGATGAGTACTCCAAGGTCTTTGACAGAGTGAGGGTCGTCTACAAGGTCATGTCCATCCAGTTTGTATTTTATGTTCTGATTTTTTTGCCAATATGTAAGACAGAGCATTTGTTGGTTGAGATTTGAAGTTGCCACTTGTTTGACCATTCTGACACATAGTCAAGGTCTTTTTGAAGGGTAGCAGCATTGTCGGTGGTGTTGAATAGTTTTACATCATCAGCGAAGAGAACGCAATTGCTTTTAATATGATCACAAAGGTCATTTATGTAAAGTATAAAGAGAGTTGGTCCTAGAACGCTGCCTTGGGGGGACACCGCTGTTAACAGGTACAGGATTTGATAGGGCGCTCCCTATTTTGACCACTTGTTGCCTGTTTGACAGGAATGCAGCTATCCAATTATGCAGATGTCCAGAAATGCCATAAGATTTTAGTTTTAGAAGTAGTTTGTCGTATACCACTGAATCAAAGGCTTTACAGAAGTCTATGTAAATTGTGTCTATTGCTTTGCTCTGATTGAGTTGTGTAGTCCATATGTTATCTCTAGAAAAACTGATAGAATCAATATATCACCTGGTTCAAATTATTTGTGGGGCTCAGGATGGTTCCATAGTGCCATATTTGTTAGACTAAAAGCAATTCCACGACCATACCTTTTTATTATCTTCCTTTCTCCCATCTTTTACTGATATGATGATTATTACGTTGCTTTGTAAACAAAGAGCTTCTACACCGAAGACCAATTTTTTGTGTGTATAATCACATTTAAAGCCAAATAAAGTATTCAATTCAATTCAGTATTAATGTGCTACCCACCAGTTCTTGATTTGGCAGAAAATGCAATATGCCAGCATAAATAAAGAAGCCACACAAAATCTGACAAAAACTTTGAAAGACACTGTTCAGACATGGCGCAGTTATATCTGTTCTGATCTCTCTTGTGGCCAAACCAAATGCCAAGAGGGGGCAACGCCCAGTGATCGGAGGGAAGGGGGCATGTCTGAACCAGCCTAAGTAGACCCATAGGAGGTGAACTGATTCTAACCTCTGACTTCCTCCACAGCCCACAACGAAGTATAATAGATTGTATCCAGGGGTGGGTTCCTCCCAGTTCGGACCAGTTCTCCCAAACCGGTAGCGGCCTGCTGGTGATGTCACAATGTCATCACCAAACCGGATCGGTTGGTGCCAGTCCATGGGGGCCGCCATCTTTTTTTTTTTGAATTTTTTTTCCTCCTAAGCATGCACAGAAGCCGACTTCCGGCACTGTGCATGCGGTCGCCATCTTTTTTTCGGCTTTGGTTTTTGTTTTTGTTTTTGTTTTTGGATTTTTTGTTACTGCGCATGCACGCGTACGCAAAGCATGCGCGCACCCACGAGGCGCACCCACGCGGCGCAGGAGGGAGTGAACCGGCAGTGAGGTAAGTTGGAACCCACACCTGATCGTATCCATGGCAAAAATTGTGCTGGAAAAAGAACACATTACTTTAAAACTGGAACAGCTAAATATAAGTTTAAACTGCCTCCACTGTGAGCAATATTATGTCATTTAAAATCAGTTAGTGGGGTGTGAGGATTAACTCTGATTAGAAGAGCACTACCAGTACCAGCAGCAATGATACCTCTAATAATAGTTCTTTTTAAAGTCTTTAGCAAGCACTGCAAACTTTCTGAAAGATTCCCATTTAGTTTATACTGATAAAATTAAGCTACACATTAATGGGAAGAACCAAAATAGATCTTGTGCCTTCTTTTATCATCCTTCCTGATATTTTTGTTTAGCAATGATGTATCACCAAAGTGTAGAAATGTCTGGTCCAAAATGCAATTAATAATTTACAATGAAGTAAGTATAATTTCCCAAGTAAATTCTTCAATTCAATTATTTGATGGAAAATGTAACTTTATTTGCAAACAAGTAACATTTAGCATTTTATTCTAGTAATAGATTAAGGGAAATATCATATTTCCAAATAATTAATCTTTAAATTATCCATTCAACTATTATCAGTCATTCATCTTCCAAAATAAAATAAAAAAATCTTAGATGTAGAAATTGTCCAAAGTATAGAGGTTTGCTAATGATTATCATGTTACTGTGGATTTGATTCAGCTAATATCCTGTGGAGATATACTGAAGTCACTTGAGACTTAAATTTACATGTTGTAGCTGTTTACGTAAATCAGTAAAACTTTACAATGTTGAACTTTGTCTCAATTGAGATGTGAGTTACCTGGATAAGGGTTTACTACATACAGACAACTTTTGAAATCTCAGATCAACCTTTAACTGGGCAACTTCTATATGGTTCTCTTGGCAGACTGTTTCTGAAATGTAGCAAACTTGCCTTATTTGAGAGGCATTTTGTAGGCCACAATCATTTCTTAGGAAGCATTACATAAATACAATGGAAACTGTTACGGTTGTGTTCGTACTGGTAGTTGGTATTAGCAGGACTGCTTAAGTGAAGCAAGTCATTGTTTTGAAATTGGTGTCATATTCTCATTGTTCCACTAGATGTCATGGCAGAGCACAGAAGCATACTAGATTTGATTAACAACTTCTTATTCACATGAACATTTTCTTGTGGCTACTGACACATGCAGGACTGCTGTTCTCTTTTGTCCTCTCCTGACACCAGCAGTGTTGAAATCCAGTTTGTAATTTGGGAGCCTTCTGTGTGTCACTAGAGAAATGACCGTAGTGCTCTTTTGACAGGATTCCAAGAACAAGATATTTGCAAGGCTGATTGACTTCGCCAAGGAGAACGGAGTTAAATGTCCATTCCATTCTCCGATATGCCCTGGCTGCTAGGATACCAATGATTCTGGGCAACACACTGCTGCCAGTAGCACACAATCAACATTAATTATTTAGAGCTTAGCAACTTTTACAGCCATTTTATTACCTTGTCTCATTCTAAAAGCATCTCCCTGTGAAAATGTTCCGGGATGTACTTTGCCATCATAATATAAACTTTATTGGATTTTTTTCCCCCAGCTTATCAAACATCTGCAAAGGTGAATTCCTCCCTCAAACATAAACCTCATTGGATACCGAAGTGTACTTATGCATTGTCCCCTCACAGCTGAGCTATTCTTTGAAAATGGTAGCCTTCATAGGTAATAGCCAGCTGCTAGCTATTCTTTAAGTACATACAGGTTGACCTTAGATTTTCCCAACTGTTAAGTATGCTGGGCACATCTTCCTCCTGTATGCATTCAGGTATACACTGAATAGGAAATGCTAGTCAAATGCTCATGTCCAAAGATACAGGTTCAAATATTAGGTTCATACTTGCCTACTGTGTCCTGGTGATAATCAGAAACTGGGAAAACAACCACTGTACCTGAAAGTTATTGTTATGTTCCAACTGTTTAAACTGTGTTACATGGTTCCAACCAGGTCCAGCGTTTGAGCGGGAAAAAGCTCAAACGCTATTGGCTGGTCTGTCTGACAGCTCCCTATAAAAGGGCAAGCTGTCAGACTGCTCTTTGCTGGTTGCTGATACAAGAGCTGAAATAAAGAGCTGTTTTGGAAGTCTGTCTCCTGTCATCTTCTTTAAGTACATACAGGTTGACCTTAGATTTTCCCAACTGTTAAGTATGCTGGGCACATCTTCCTCCTGTATGCATTCAGGTATACACTGAATAGGAAATGCTAGTCAAATGCTCATGTCCAAAGATACAGGTTCAAATATTAGGTTCATACTTGCCTACTGTGTCCTGGTGATAATCAGAAACTGGGAAAACAACCACTGTACCTGAAAGTTATTGTTATGTTCCAACTGTTTAAACTGTGTTACATGGTTCCAACCAGGTCCAGCGTTTGAGCGGGAAAAAGCTCAAACGCTATTGGCTGGTCTGTCTGACAGCTCCCTATAAAAGGGCAAGCTGTCAGACTGCTCTTTGCTGGTTGCTGATACAAGAGCTGAAATAAAGAGCTGTTTTGGAAGTCTGTCTCCTGTCATCTCTACCCACTATCCAACAGTTATCACAAGAGGACACATAAAACTATCAATTACTTTGTTGCCATCATGGCGGTCCTTCATCTATTGCATTTAGCAACTTGTCTCATATTTTTGAAACACTTGATAAGCATCTGTTATACATTTCTAAATAAGAACTCTGCTCTTACAGTGTGAACGTAAGATTTACATTTACATAAGATTTACATCTATGAGCCGAGGTGGCGCAGTGGTTAGAGTGCAGCACTGCAGGCTACTTCAGCTGACTGCTAGCTGCAGTTCGGCGGTTCAAGTCTCACCAGGCTCAAGGTTGACTCAGCCTTCCATCCTTCTGAGGTGGGTAAAATGAGGACCCAGATTGTTGGGGGCAATATGCTGACTCTGTAAACCGCTTAGAGAGGGCTGTAAAAGCACTATGCAGCGGTATATAAGTCTAACTGCTATTGCTATTGCTACATTTCAAATGGTAAATCTTATAATTTAGGACCTAGGTTTGGGCCTGACACAAATAAAATCTTGAGGCCAAGATTTGGACATTTGTTCAGTTTTTCTTCACACCCATCTGAAAGAGGGAGGGAGAGGGAGAGGGAGGGATAGGGAGAGGGAGAGGGAGAGGGAGAGGGAGAGGGAGAGAGGGGGGGCTAGTTTATATTCCAAAAGTTAGCTTCAGGTTTTGACATGCAAGACTAGCCAGAACTCGCTAGAAAAAATGTCATCCTTGGCTTCTCTCTCCTCATGATGAGGTGTTGAACTTGTTCCAGCTCTCTTCCATGTGACCTTCCCAAGTCTTTCAAGACACAGGGGAGATGAGGCACAGTCCTATCATTTGCTGTCAACTTACAAACAGCCTAAGTAATCACTGATGTGGCCATGTGTACTAGAACTTTCCTCCAGGCCTTTTCCTCAATTACTTGAGGATCATCTCTGCCAGGAGAAATAACCTCTAATCAACAGAGCAACAGTTTTCAAACAGCAACATCTGAAGAATATTTTTCCTTCTCTAAGAATTCTGTATTTGGCCCCTGCAGCCCTTGAAAAAAAGATCTGCCAGCATACAAACCATACAAACACCCTCACAACACACACACACACACACACACACACACACACACAAATTCACATATATGCTGGTTAAAGCAAAGTGAGAAGGACATATTTCTTAAGATTTTAGAACAGCCTCCACTGATTTTTTTCCCCCCAAAGGGGTCTCTCCACCAATTTTCCAGCAAGTTGTAAGTCATGCGAGGAAACACCCGGAATTATTTAACTCTGCATTTCTGTGAGGGAATCCATTTCCCCAATGAGTCGGTTTGACAATTCATCTATTAGCAGGTGTGAATATGTCCCCAGCTTCTCCTCCTTTCCTTCCTTTCAGGACCCCCAGGGAGCCACAGATCACTCTCTTAGCAGAAGGAAATGTGCTGTCGGAGGCAAGGAGGGAGCCAAAGTCTTTTCAGGAAAAGAAAAAATGTTTTGTTAGGGTCTCTCCTAGCCCTTTTAAACCAGCATAATGGAAAATTGATAGGTACCGAGATTCGGATGCCCTGATGGGCAGAGAATGGCTTTCACTTTGTGCGGGTTTTTCCTTGGGGAAAAAGGCAAGATGGGTATCATGGCTAAAGAGAAGCACCGGCATTTCAGAAGAGGCTCAGATAGCAGCCTTGTTCGGCTTTTGTTTCTTATTCATTTGAGGCTTGCGCATTTGGAACATGACTAGCCTCCCACATCACACAAAGCAGCCTTTAATAATTCTATAGGTAATCATTTCAGGCGTCACCTCTGACAGAGTTGAACAACAGAGCCAAAGTAAGACCGGAGCACAGGGAAGACTGGGCAGCAGGCAAGACTCAATCAAAGCAGCAGAGATGTCTGGAGGTAATATGGTACCGTAGTTGTGATGGTATAATTGTAACGCCACCCCTGCTTTAGCCATTTTGTTCATAAAGAAAGGGAGAGGGGCTTTGATCATGCAGTTGCTTTTGCTACATTGATTTTTTTATTACATGTTATTAAATTATTGACTTATTATTGATGCCTGTGTGGCCCAGAGTGCCTTAGGATGCCTTGCATGGGCCTAATGGTTGTTATTTGTCAGCTATTCCCAGTTAGCTGAGGAACCACTTTTGCTAATATGTAAATAGGAAATGCCAGCCAATCAGGATCTGTACTGTAATGCGCCTTATGGACATAATACAGATGGGTTAGAAAGCTTTAGTTTAGTTAAAGCAATTATACCACTTTATTCAGCTTTCTTAGAGCCAGTGATGCTCTAATCTAAACAATGTAAACAATACAGATAGTCCTTGACTTACAACAGTTCGTTTACTGACCATTCGAAGTTACAACAGCACTTTAAAAAGTGACTTATGACCCTTCTTTACACTTATGACCATTGTAGCATCCCCATGGTCACGAGATTTACATTTGGATGCTTGACAACTGACTCACATTTATAACGGTTGAAGTGTCCCGGGGTTATGTGATCCTCTTTTGAGAACTTCTGTCAAGCAAAGTCAATGGGGAAACCAGATTCACTTAACCGTGTTACTAATTTAATAACTGCAGTGATTCACTGAACAAATGTGGCAAGAAAAATCGTAAATGGGGCAAACCCCACTTAACAAATATTTCACTTAACAACATAAATTTTGGGCTCAGTTGTGGTTGTAAGTTGAGGACTACCTGTACAAGAAGAACAATAGGGGAAGATGCAAAAGAGTAAAAAAAAATAAATCAGGCACAAATAATTCATTCCTATCAGATACTGTATTTATCAGACAAAACAGAGGTAAGTTAAAATTTGCAAAGAGGGGAGATTTTATCTTTTTCAAACTCCAACTTGAAGACAGAGATGGGGAAAGATAGAATAATTGGAGGAAAGCAACTCAGAAAGGAACCACAGTTTGTTTTCTATTTCTCATTTTTAATGCATTGCTTTTTCTTGTATACCACTCAGAAGCTGCTTGGAATGGAATGCTGTAGAAATCTTTAAAAAAAATAAATGAAAATAAGAACCTTTTGCATGACAATCACTGTCCAGAAAATAACTGCTAGGACAGGGAGTTAAGGGAGTTGCCCTCCACAGCAAAATATTGGCAGGACTCCCATGCAAAGAAATGCTGGATAGTATGTGTTACAGAAAGTAAAGCAATAGTAATAGGCCCTACCATCTGGCGCCAGAATTACTAAAGCTAAATTTACCCATATATCTGTGTCCAAATCCAGGCTCTGTGCATTTACTTGGAACAAAGCAGAAAGCAGCAATTCTTCATAAGCTGGCGTTAATGTGTCATTTTGCTCTAATTAAACAGGATTGGTAGGAACCATCCTTCCCATTAATCAGACTGAAGTAACCTCCTCAAGTTTGGTATCATAAAAGAGCAGCAAATTGTTTGTACTTAAATATAGAATGATATTTTACTGCAGCGGAGGAGGTTATGTGATTTTCTCAGGCAGCCAAAAATTTTGGGCTGGTCTTGGCTGGATCTTCTCTATCTGAAGTAAATGTGGGGGTTTTAAACTACCAGTATATACTGGGCGCAACTGTTTAAGTGAAACTGGATCATGAGTTTTAGCAGAAGCCATTTCTCATGAAACACAGAATTCTGGAATCTTCTGTTAAAACTTCAGTCAATACCCATGCTATCCCATGCTTCTGCAGTATAGCCATTTTTTGCCCGAAGCTAAGTTACATATCAAAAAGGAGAAGTAACCCATATTCCACAACGGTTCAGTTGATCAACTAGAAGAATCAGATCTTAGAAAAAAAGAAAAGATATCTTAAAGGGCTTCAGGTCATAATTGTTGGCATTCTTCATTAATAACAGAGTTGAACAACAAGCCCAGTAAGCTGTGGTAATCATCCTGCAAACCATAATGATGGTTTATTACTACGTCTCCAGGCTGACAATCTCTCTCTTTCTCTTCCTACTTGAGTCACTTTTATGTGTGCAGTTCACATGTAACATGTTCTTTAAACAAACAAAAAAAAGCTTCTTCCTTACTTATCCTTTCTAACAAGCAACCAAACCAGCAGGAACCTTTAAAATGAGATATAAAATCTCAGTATGGCCATCTTAGGAGCACATATTTTACACATATGCAAAACAATATATCTCTCTTCAGGTGGGAAGAAGTGTGTGAATATAGTGATTCCATTTTAAATTAATTTTGTTGTGAAAAAGATTTTTTTAAAGATACAAAGGAAATGAAACTAAAATTTAAGAAATATGTCTAGATTTTTTTTCAAAATTTTATCCAAGCATAAATCCCCTCAAATCACTTCACAGTAAGATTTCAGAGAGTTTAATGACAGTTCTAAAATATATACATACATGACCATCACATTAGTTCCTCTCATGGTAAGCAATGTTTTGCAAAACAGGAGAATTAAAGGCATGAGATAAGAAAAGAAAATGTAATGTTGGTAGCTGTTCTTTACATCAAACCTTTCACCAATTTTTTTTGTACTTTTCTGTCCTTGCAAACCAAGTTCGCCTTCACCATTCTCAATTCCATAATCACAACTATTTTTAGTCCTCCCATTCCGCTCAAGCAGCACAGTGGTTCAATGGTTAAGATCAGAGGTGGGATTCAGTAGGTTCTAACCAGTTCTGGAGAACCGGTAGCGGAAATTTTGAGTAGTTCGGAGAACCGGTAAATACCACCTCTGACTGGCCCCGCCCCCATCTATTCTCTGCCTCCTGAGTCCCAGCTGATCGGGAGGAAATGGAGATTTTGCAGTAACCTTCCCCTGGAGTGGGGTGGGAATGGAGATTTTACATCTTCCTTCCCCTGCAACACCCACCAAGCCACGCCCACAGAACTGGTAGTAAAAAAAATTTGAATCCCACCACTGGTTAAGATGCTGGTTTTGTCGGCTGGAAAGCCAGCAGCCCAGGTTTGAGACAACTAACTGAGTAAAATCACAGGGACTCCTTTACCTTTCTTGTTTTAATTCCTCTCAAGCATTTCATTTTTCCTTCATTCTCTTGGAATGTGGTCCATGCATTCTCTCTCCATTACCAAACCACCTCAAAATATTTATTCTGTAGTGGTCATTCTCTTTTATATTTAATCTATATCCATTCAGCACACATTCATTTTTTTTCCTATATGTCTTCTTGTTGTATTATACAGACTTCTGACAGAGCCAACTCTCACTTCCATAAAACAAAGACTCCAGACATTATCACTTCTTTCAGCAAATGTTCATTTCTCACAACAGATCATATGTTATGCACAACTTTCTGTAAGCATTTGTAAGCCTTAAAGATTCCCCATCCATTTTCTTGTTGTTACTAAATATTATATTGTGGTATCCAAATTAGTCTCCAGACTTTAAGGATTTTTTTTACCTTTTATCTATAATTTCTAATAATTTACTCTGTTTTCTCTGTCAAGCTCAACTACTTTGGTCTTTGGTATATTAATTTTCAGATCCACATTTCTTATTGTATCATGCAGTCTAATCTAACATTGTGGTTCTCAGCCCCAAAAATGACATCATTTGCCTACAAAAGTACACACATACTTATATCTTCAATCAACACTTAACATCGACATGATCATTCCTTATGTGCGTGTCCATAAATAGATTAAAAAATTAAGGGGATTTTACACATCCTTGTTTTACCCTCTTGTCAACACTGAACCATTTATTAAGCATTCAATTTATTGTCATGCCACTTTACTTCCAACATATCCCAAATGTAACTGCATTCAACAACCGACTTACCTTTATAGTCACATTATACTATCTACGATCCATCGGGTCATTGTTTCACAGATATTTACCTAAACCAATAAACAAAATGACCACGGGCAGGCAAAAAAGCAGTGAGAGCAAAAGTGATTTCTGACTTCCTACTGGTTTCCGCATTGACTTTCTGTGTGGAAATCTGGTGGGGATGGTCAGAAAACATGATCACGTGACAGCAGCTGATGGCAGCAGTGTGGTGGCACTGCAGTGGCTACAAATTTGCCAACATAATTGGTCTGAAGATCCTTGAAATTTAAATTCCACAGGAGTAAAGGGGTCCTAGTTTTTTTTATGTATTCTTTAAATTAGCCCATTTGAGATACCTTGATTAAAAAATTATCACCCTATGATGCAGCAGTTTAATGAAATGAAGATTACAAACGGACAAACGGACAGGAGAGTTTTAGTCTTATATAGGTACAGTAGATAAATTCTAGCCATTTATCAAGTACTTCCTTTAAATCAATCAATATACAATAGAACTTTTTCTCCCACATTCATATATTTCTCAATGAGCTGTTGAGGAACAAAAAATCTAGTCAGCCCATCTGTGCAGCATAGAGCTGCTCTGCATGCAATTCCCATATTTTGCTTGTCATCATCTCCTTTATCTGTTCAATTGATATTTTGCCAAAGATCTTCCAAGGCACAAGCAACAAACTGATTTCCTCATTATTACCTTTCCCATACAAATCTTTAAAATATTCTGTCAAGCTTTTCCTCATTGTGGTTTCACCCTGAATAATTTTCATTCTTTAAAAAAAATTCATTATTTAAAAAAAAAAAAAAAACCTCCATTCATTGCTAGAGGCTCCATATTGAGTTCTCACACAGTCAAAAGTCAACAGTCTCATACTAGATCAGGCTATTATCAAAATAAGGAACAGATGGATGCAGTATCTCCCACTCAAAAGCGATTCACTTCTAGTTCTTTATGTAGAGTGGGCAGAGGAACTAGACAGAAGAAATTTGATTATTGTTACAAATAGAGCTTGGATTTGATACACATTGGTCAATTCACTGGAATTCTTTCATAATGCCTTCATAGTTTTGCAACAATAAATCCTATCCCAGCCTTTGTGTCTTGATAGATGTATTCTTGCAATATTTTGTGTTGTTAGCTGAGAAAAGCCTGACATTTAGCTGTCTTCCCACATTTCCAAAATATTTTTTTTTATTCCCATCAAAACCATTTTCTTTGCATCTTTTAATCTAAACCATTCCTTGCTTTCTCTGACTGTATTCTTGGCAACATATTTTTTCTCTCCTCATGTGTTATGCAATTTCTGTCTCTCATCCCCATTTTTATAGCACTCATCCACATATATGCATTGGTTTCTTCAGCCTGCCCCCCCCCCCACTCTCTCGTCAGCAATCACCTTTTTCATACTTCTCATTATAATAACAACACCCACTCCTGTGGTCCTTGGTAACACAATTATTGCCTTAAGCAGCTTCCAATTCCTCTTTCTTTGAGTCCACTTTCCATCCAGGATGTTTGAGGTTAATCTGTCTTCTGATACTTCTTTGTACAAAATTTGTACTTTCTCTTCCTGAAATAATTCTACATTCCTTCCAGGTTTTTTTCTCCACTTTTTGCCTTTTTTCATGTCTATTTCTTTCAAAGAACTACACTTGGCACTATCAAATAATAGTCCATTCTGCATTCAGAATCTCTTATCACTACTGTATCCTTCATAATTCTCGCTATTTTTCATTATTAACAATCAATCAATCATGTGTTTGGGTTGATTCTTTTACCATTTTTATCTATGAATGAGCTTATGCTTAAACTATAAAAATAAGCAGTTATTTTTCTAAGCTAATACATTCCAGTCACCTTTCTCATTTATTTTTGGATCTCCAAATGGCCCAATCACTCTTTTTATACTGTGTCTCATTTCCACCTATGTATTCATGTTACTTAACAGAATCATTCCTAACCCACTTGCCTGGATCAAATTAAGAATATTCTCATCTCATGTTTTCATTTATCACTCAAAATTCATCTTCCATAATCACCATGCATTGGACCATAATCAGGGGTGGGTTCCAACTTACCTCACTGCTGGTTCGCTCCCTCCCGCGCCACGTGGGCGCGCCTCATGGGCGCGCACATGCGCAGTAACAAAAAATTAAAAAAAAATTAAAAAACCCCAAAGCCGAAAAAAAGATGGCGACCACATGCACAGTGCCGGAAGTCGGCTTCTGCGCATGCTCAGAAGGAAAAAAATAAAAAAAATTCAAAAAAAATTCAAAAAAAATTCAAAAAAAAAAGATGGCGGCCCCCACGGACCAGCACTGACCGATCCGGTTCGGTGACATCATCATGATGTCACCAGCGGGCCGCTACCAGTTTGGGAGAACCGGTCCAAACCGGGAGGAACCCACCTCTGAGCATAATGATGAAATTATCATCAACTTATACACCAACAACAATTAAATGATACTAACCCACACTTCTTAACATCATTTTAGTCCTTTCATTCATAAGCAGTTAAACTGTTGGGCTAGAAATGAGGAAACACAGATTCAAGTTCACCTTCAACATGGAAGCCTATTGGGTCACTTTGGGACAGGCATTCTCCTTTAGCTCAATCTTCCCCACAGAATTGTTGTTGTGGACAATTATGGAGGAGGGAGTGCTATACATGCTAATTTGAGCTTCTGAAAGAAATGTGGAATCCTTATGAAGGGTCTCTCACATAGAGACTACATAGTGTTGATGCATATTCTAGGGAGTGGAGTGGAGTGGAGTGGAGTGGAGTGGAGTGGAGTGGAGTGGAGTGGAGTGGAGTGGAGTGGAGTGGAGTGGAGTGGAGTGGAGTGGAGTAAAGTAAAGTAAAGTAAAGAGTAAAGTAAAGTAAAGTAAAGTAAAGTAAAGTAAAGTAAAGTAAAGTAAAGTAAAGTAAAGTAAAGTAAAGTAAAGTAAAGTAAAGTAAAGTAAAGTAAAGTAAAAGATCAGCCAATACTTAAAGCAATGAAGATGAATTCTTCTGACCCATCACAGCCATTTAACTCTCAACAAGATTGTGCAGTATGTTATAGTCCATATCCAACTAATTTCTTGTCTTAAATGATTATTTGGGCCTCAATTTTCTTGCTGTTGATATGGCTAAGTGACCCTGATAGCTTCATAGTCTTCTGTTATCCTCTATCCACCAATTTGGAAAAGAAAATTAATGCAGATTAATAAAAACATGTCACTAATTTATAACCCTATGGACATTTGAGTACATTTAAAATTTAATACCAGACAAGCAAAGGACTGACAGTTTAAAAACAGAACCAGAATTTCCAGACCTAAAATTTCCTCTTTCAGGCTTGAGACACTGGTGCTTTCTGGGACTTAGGGATCATCCATTTTCTCACTGCTGGAACTTTTGTCTCATCTAGTTCCCTGTCACCTGGATTCAGATCTCTGCAGTAGATTTCACTGGGAACCCAATCTTAATTCTTCCTATCATCTGCTAGCCAATTAACAATCTCTGTAAAGATGCAATGGCACATTATGATGCAATAGAAACACATAAAAAATAGATTTATGTTCACTGTTTATGTCTGTTACCAGTTTGTGTGGAATGGAACTCATCAGTGCTTGGAAAGATGTCAAATGTTTTTAATTTTCTTCCTCTTTCTTTTGTATTAAAGTACAATAGCTATATGCCCCTTTACTAGATAAATCCTACCTTGGGGTATTCAAAAAATTCCTAGGTATATGTTCTTGTATTTTTATTTGTTTAGTAGGTGTTTGGGTTTTTTTGTTTTGTTTTGTTTTGTTTTAGACTGGGGAAACATTTTATGAATTACCTACCCTCTGCCACATATGAAGAATTAAGCTGTTCTAGGAATGGTGCAACAATAAGATTCTGAGTATAAAAATTAAAAAGTGCCATAGATTAGGGTGTTCAATTGGTGGGAAAATAAAATTCTATTCTGCATCAGAAAAGAATAGGATGGAACAACAAGCAGTATTTGAAAATATAGTAAAAGCCCTTGATTTAATTTCTCTATCTCAAATTTTCATTCAAATACTAAACACCTCAATAGCTTTTATTGGTTTTTCACAGAGAAGTTCTTCATCGAACCCTTCCCTTCCCTGTGATGGCTCTGCCCCATGAGAGGACAACATGCCCAGCAAGCTGGAGTTCTTAAAATCAGGTTAGTTTCCACTTTCAATTTACGAAATAAAAAAAATGTGGCACTGAAGAGAAAAACAAGTAGAGGAGCAAAAGTAAAGGGGGTGGGGAAGAAGGCAACTACTGTAAGTCACCACTTCTTGTGGGTTCTGAATTCTCAAAACTAACCCAAAACTAAGTGAATAAATTGCTTATAGTTCAAGCCAGATTTATCAGGTCTTTGAGAAATTGGCTATCTTAATATGCTCAAAAAGAGGCAATACATTGGAAGCCCTGTAATCTGACCACTTCTTGTTCCTCTGTTCTGCAGATAAGGCCCAGATGAAACTGCCAGTTCCAAAGCAGATGTCCCACACAGAGACACATGTCTTTATGGACAGTTGGTTCCAATGACCTTTATGAGATGGGAGCAGGCTAGGTTTGAATCAGCTGATAAAAGTCATGCAATGGATGGAAATGACAATTCCTCACCATATGTTTCTTCTTCCCGGAGCAATTGCTTAACAGATTATTAACACTGCATTATTGGTAACTACTAGAATTACTAGCATAAAGTAGAGAAATATTGTGGACATGGTGTACTGGAGCCACAGAAAAGATTTCAGTGAAGTCTTATGAGATACTCTCCTTAATAAAATGAGTTAGATGAAACTAGTATTGCATGGATTTGTCTTTGGTTGAATGACCATACCTTAAGATTATTCATTAATGGCTCTACTTGAGCTTGGAAAGATGTATCAATAACATTGTCACTGGGCTCTATAATGTTTTTATCAAAGTCTTGGATGAGTGAGTTGAAGGGAAGGCTTATCATGATTGTAGATGGCATAAAGCTAATAAGGTTATTAGGGAGGGATGGCTAATACTTAGAAGAGACAAAAGTCAGAAAGGCTGAGCAAGCAAGAACAGGTAGCTAAATTGAACAAGATGGAATTTAACCAGAAGAAATGTCAAATTCTCCATGTGGATAGGAAAAATGAAAGTTATATGCATTACTCTACTTGCAAACTTTTGAAATGCAAACTTTTGCTGATGTGAACAAACTTGTCCATAATTCCAACCTAGAAAGTAGGTCCTGGAAGTTGGGGAAGGTGAGATAAGGTTAATTTTCAGCATACCACTTATGTAGGCAGTGTTTTGGAAAATAATTCTTTCCTGTGTTCTCCCATCTTCCTTTCCCTGACTTCCACATAGATGCACTGTTCACATAGATGCACTTACATATTGTCAGGTAAGAACTATACCATGCATGTTTTTAACGCTTGTTAGACATGTGCACAAAAAAGACTAATGAACAGCCTCTTGGAGCATAACCCTTTTGTAAATAGAGCACTGTCTGTACAATGGAGGAAACCTGGCTTGGTGATAGTACATGTGGAAAAAATCTGAGCGTTCTTGTCAAATTAATGCAGCAACTAAAAAGGCAAATGTTATTTTGGAATGCAGCAACAAGAGCATAGAGTTGAGATTATGGAATGTTAGCTAGCAAACATTCTAGACCAGGGGTGTCAAACTCACGTCGTCACGGCAGCGTCATGTGACGTATCGGGACTTTTTTCCCCTTCGCTAAAACAGTCATGGGCATGGCCAGCGCGTGACGCATCCGGCCCGCGGGCCGTGACTTTGACAGCCCTGTTCTAGACCATATTTACCATGTCCTGTTCTGGCACCACAGTTAAAAAAATGGCAGTGACATTGGGAGCAAGTTCAAAGGAGGGCTATCAAAACAATGGGGAGTCTGGAAATAATGTGGATATATTAAGACTTCAGAAAAGGCAACCGAGGGGAGATGTGGTATGAGTATTATATCATCTAAAGGATAAATATCTAAAATATCTAAAGGGTTATCACATAGAAGAGGAAGTACACTTATGCTATATTGCCCAGGAAGCATGACCAGAACCAATGGGTTAAAATTAAATGGAAATAAATTCAGGTTACACATCTGGAGGAACTTTATGCCAGTATGAACTGTCAGCTAGTGGAACAAGCCACATATAAAGAGATGAGTTCTCCTTTGCTGGAAGACTTCAAATAAAGACTGAATAGTCATTGATCTGGGATGTTCTAATCTAGTGGATCCTGCACTGAGAAGGGAGGTGGACTAGAATACTTCCATAGTCCTTTCCAAGTTATGATATATTTGTTTTGTGCTTCAGAGGCTACAATGCATACTGTATATGATGCTAAGGTTAAATAAATTGGCTGCAACTTTATTATTTGAGACATACCCCACTACATATTTACAAAGAATAATACCATTTATGCATAATGTGTATGTGTCTATGAAAATTCATTGCAGCATTTTCTCCAAGAGAATACAGATATTCTTTATAGATATGGGTAAACAACTTTTAAAAGTATTGAACACATAAAATCAATGTGGGTTCTCATCCCACAATCCTTTTGTGTTGTGTTTTTTTCATGGACAGTAACTAGTCTCTGTGCAGTTGTCAGTCACTGGACTCTGATGTGCAGTTCAAACAGAAGAGTTGAAACTAGATATACCTCTCAGAGATACTGCTTGGTCTTTTCCAACACAGCTATACTGATATGTGACTAGACTAAACAATGAAATTCTTTCTTAGAATTTTCGTTCTTTCTGTATCGATTCCTTAACAGTCAACTTATATCCCTAACTTCCAGTTGCTTTTTCTTGTTAATTGTAATTCATTTGAGGATGGGAAGAAAAATGACAAGAGATTGTAAATCTGAAGTGTATGATATGTTGTCAGAGTAGGTGAATTAATAAATCCTGATGGATGTCATCTACCCAATTCTGATTTTGGAAAAAAAATTAATCTAAAAACTTTAGCATAGTGTTTTAATATACAGGTAGTCCTCGACTTACATCCACAAAATTTCTGTTGCTAAGTGAGATATTTTTAAGTCTTAAAACTTAAGTTATGTTTTGTCCCATTTTACGACCTATCTTGTAACAGTTGTTAATTGAATCACTGCAGTTGTTAAATTAGTGACTTGGTTATTAAACGAATCTGGCTTCCTCATTGACTTTGCTTGTCAAAAGGTCACAAAAGGAGATCACATGACCCCGGGAAACTGCAACTGTCATAAATATGAGTCAGTTGCCAAGCATCTGAATTTTGATCTCATGACCATGGGGATGCTGCAACGGTCCTGAGTGTGAAAATTGGCCATAAGTCTTTTTTTTCAATGCTGTAGTAACCTTGAATGGTCACTAAATGAACTGTTGTAAGTCAAGGACTATTTGTACTGGCTTTGGCAAAATTATAAAGTCCATAGTCTGAATCTGAATATTATTATTTTTACAGTCTTTTCTTTCAGTATGTAATAGTCTGTACAAATTTAATTAAGAGTAAAGATACAAGGTTGTCTTCTCACAAAACAGTGTCAGAAGCAAAAAATTGAAAAATATTCAGGAACTATTTCTGCATTTTAAAATGTACATACAATTAATATTTTTATAGAAGTTTCATTTCAGCTTTATTGATACCGGTAGTTAGTCAAAAGACCCGTGCCACAGATCAAAAGTAAACATACTCAAGGAACAACAAAATCCATATATATCTTAGATTCTAAAAGACAAGCTAAAAAGGAACATTTCAGTTTAGCAATTATATGCTGTCTGAGTGCTTAAGTAAATGGAAAGGTAAGATATTTGAAGGACCCTCATAGCTTCTTTGTGCAAGGAGCCACTGGGTTAATATTTGAAAATTAGGCTACTAACCAGTGGTGGGATTCAAAAAAATTTACTACCGGTTCTGTGGGCATGGCTTGGTGGGCGTGGCATGGCTTGGTGGGTGTGGCTTGGTGGGTGTGGCAGGGGAAGGATACTGTAAAATCTCCATTCCCACCCCACTCCAGGGGAAGGATACTGTAAAATCTCAATTCCCTCCCCACTCCAGGGGAAGGTTACTACAAAATCCCCATTTCCTCCCGATCAGCTGGTACTCGGGAGGCAGAGAATAGATGGGGGCGGGGCCAGTCAGAGGTGGTATTTACCGGTTCTCTGAACTACTCAAAATTTCCGCTACCAGTTCTCCAGAACTGGTCAGAACCTGCTGAAACCCACCTCTGCTACTAACAATAGACTGTCATATAACAATGACAATCTGGCAGGATGCTGAGAATACAGAAGCATATTCCACTATTCCGTGCTAATAGTACATGAACATGTAGCTGAGTCCAAGGCAAGAAAAAAAGAAAAAGGAAAAAACTGTCTGACAGCTGTTCAGTTTCTGTATTTCTTCTGTAATAATGTATTCTCCTTGCAGTGGAATGCCATTGCCTCTGGCAAGGTATCCCTTTTTCTGAGGCAAATGAAAAGCTCAAAGCTATGAGAAAGTAAGTATGCTCTTGGAGCCTACAGCTACTTGTACTTTTATGACTTTCCTTCAATGCTAAAAGTACATATTCCTCGAAGATTCCAGCCACTTTAGTTCTAGTCCATGATAGAATTGTTTCAGTAATAATAAGCACTAGGGCACAATGAATGCAGATTTCAAGCATAACTTTCCAGAGAATGTTGTTCAGTTTCTATGAATTCTCATTCCACTTCTGTGCTTACTCTCCACAGATAAGGGTAGTATGCTTCTTAGCAAGGTACTCATCCAATCCCATGATTTTTTTTCTCATATTGAAGAGTAGAAAATCTTTTCATTTAATGATTTATTAACCTTATGCAGTGTGCATCGTCCCCATATTTTTTTAAAGATCCATCAGAATCCATCTGAATAGATTTTAACCTTGAATCCATCCATTCACTGTTATATAAGTTTTATTAAGTGTAGAAACTGCATTGTAGGAGGAGGAGAAACAACATCATACAGCATATGCTTTTGCATATTGCATTTAAACTCTATGCCAACTCATAAAGAGAAATGACTGTTCTCCAAATCTCTTCAGAAAGAGATAGTGTCTTTACTTTTGACTAGCTGTCCCTAACAATCTATATACTACTGAAACTCTCTTTGTGCATTTCTGTTTGTTTGTATCCTCAGGTGCATTATACTGCAGCAAGTGTTGAATCAAGGTATCTAAAATCCACTAACTTAAATAATGCATTGAGAGTTGTTTGCCGCTACAATTATTTTTCTACTTATGATTTATACTCTTTTTAGATGACCCAGCTTTGAAATAAAATATATATATATGGTCAGCCTATAATGTAATGTTCATTCTGATCACATCAGACTGCACTATCTTTCTCTCAAAGGATGACCCATAGGGTTGTCTAGTTACCTTTAAAAGGCTTTCATACTGAATCCACTTTATGAATCCAAAGAGTCTGAATTAGGTAATTTACTAGGCTCCACATAGTTTCAGTGGTTTCTTACCTGTACAGGAACACAGACTTTATCTGTTCCACATGAAACTCTAGTTGACTCATCAGCATAAACCTCTCCCATTTCTGCATGTGGCAGTTCTGAAAACAACCAAATCTTTCTCAGAGCATTTAGACTTGGTAAAATGAAAGTTAGTCTCACTGTCACTGATTACAGTTTTTCTAAAGCTTTCAAAGCACTTCATCTCTTTAATGATGAAGCCAACAACAATCGGTTTATATAAATTGAGATAATTCTGCAACTTCAAGGAAAAAAATACATCAGTGCTTTGTTGACTGAAAACTGTCACTCTTGTGTTCTAGCATTGTAGTAATTCTAGTATACTTAGCTCGCTTTAGTAACTAAGGTTATGGCAGCATTTCAGATTTCAAGGAAAACCATGGTTCTGATCATGTGGAGGCATGAACATAGGACTTGCCTAATGCATTTAACATTAATCAAAGATGTATTTTTCTCAGGATGACTTATCTGGAACTAACTAAACCCATGATATAGCACTGAGGAATAACAATTACAATGTTGTTACAATCATAATTACATTGATTCCATTTTCATTAGGATTTGAACAATTTGAACTGAGTATAAGGCTGGATCTTTAGAGTAGAAACATCTGATTATGAATGCTGCCCTGCCCCAACAATTTACCAATAGGTACTACTAGCTGACGTCCACTTTTGCTAATCAGAAAAACAAATACTCAATGCCTGCAGCTTGTTTCTCTGGTAAGCAGAAAAAGGTAGAAATTCCTAAGAATCTTAAAACCAATCCTAATTAGATCAATGGTGGTCACTTTTCAGTTGTACAATATTAATAAATAATGATAAACAGGCTTTCCAAACAAGGTGCCCATGGGTTTATGCATTTTTCAAAGCAAAAGCAAAAATTTACTTCCCATCTACCTAATATGATTCGAGCAAAGACAGATTTCTGTTAATATATTGTAGCATAAATCTTTTGTGGGCCAAAGCTCCTTCCATCAGATGCATCATATATTCTTACTTTTGTGAATACAACAGCTATTATCAAGTATTTATTTTTTATTTATTTTATACCCCCCCCCATATGCCAAATTCCAAACAGACTCTCAGTGGCTTGCAACAAAATTAAAACACAAAATGCAACACACATAATACCAAAGAAACAAACAAATCCTCATCCCCCCCCAACCCATTGACCATAATTGGTGTCATATCCCAAACACTGTCAAGAATTCCACCATCAACTTCTTCTGAAAAGCAGATAATGATACTCCTAGTCAAATCTCCAACAGGGGGCAGTTTGTTAGCCCTGCAAGATAGATCAGACTAAGAAACCAACACCACGTGAGTCAGGAGTACTTTTATTTTAACATGCACATAAGAGAATTCGTTTCCCCCTTCCTCCATGTGAACCAGGAAGAGACAAAATACGTGGATGGAGGTAAGGGTTTTCCCCCCTCTCTCACAAACATTGAATTGAAATATTCCAGACAAAAATGTGGAATGATCAGCACTAATAAAATGAAGTTCTACACTCAAGCATATCAGAGGTGGGTTCCTGCCAGTTCGGACCGGTTCTTTAGAACCAGTTGTGGGAATTTGCCCCCGCTCGCTGAACCGGCAGCGATGGCCAGCTGGACACGCCCCCAAACCAGCTCTCTAGGCGGCATCATCTTGTTTTTCACTTCTGCACACGCACAGAAGCTGTTTTTTGCTTCTGCACATGCGCAGCTGGATTTTCAGCACTGCGCATGCACGCACGCGTGGCACGGAAGGAAGCGAACCGGCAGCGAGGTAAGTCAGAACCCACCCCTGAAGCATATGTATATATGTGGCATTTGCTAGCAGATTGGTGTTATTAGCAGTTCACAATTTTAAAAGTGAAGTAGACAAAGTCATTGATTGGTGGATTGTGCTATCCCTAGCTGATAGACTTAATTGCCCTGGAACCTCAGACAGCATACCTTAAATAGCAGCTAAAGGCTTTTTTGGTTGGCCACAGCATGCCACAAATACTGTATGTCATACTTCTTAGCAACGCTGGCTGAGCATTCTAGAACTTAGCAGTTATTTACACACAGCAAGTTAAACTAAACCATGGTTTGCTGAATAAACCAGAATGGATTGGATTCACATAGCTTGCTGTATCACAGGCAAGCACACACTGTTTGGTAATGCTGTGTTTCAAATCACAATCTAATAGATCTGGAAGATAACAGATTTGGGAAGTGAATATTGGTACCCAATCTCTTTTCCTATGATGACTGTTGTTCTGAAAAACGATTAAGGATGCCCTTTTCCATGCTTGTAGTATAATTGGATGAAAAGTAAGATATTTTCCTACCTAGGTACGGGCATCCCTTTCATCAACCTAATCTTCATCAACTAATCCTCATCAACGTAATCTAATCACTCTCTTGGGAGTGTTGAATTACTTCCAGTTTATGATGATTTTTAAAGATTAGGGTTAAATCATAGGGATCTGTAATTCAAGTGGTATATTCATTAGACCGATTTGTTATTGTTTTAATGATACACTATAAAGAATGAATTTCTTTTTTCATTATTGCATACCCCATCATTACAGTCATGATAGTTTGACAGGACAAACAATGTAAACAATCAATACGAAATATGAATAAAAGGAAAAGACCAAGTAAAACCTACCTAACAGGGGAAAAGAAAGCCCTTTTTTTCCGAATACACCCATCCTTAATTACTGTAAAGAATGACTAAGCTTTAGAGAACTTGTGTGCAAGTAAAAACTTGAGCGTGCAGTGATGTTGAAAGGTACCACCCTGTTTTCAGTGAAATAAGCAAGACTATCAGAGTGCTCTCACGTGCAAAGTAGTAATTATCTCTCGTCTATATCACTAGCAATCAACTTGAATAAAAAAGCTTGGTACAGGTTCACGTCAGCAGCTAAATCCAAATATCAACACAGAAAAGGTATAATACATTTAGTGTTAGGATATATTCTGAATAGACACATACAAACACATGCATATATTCAGACAAAATACAACATTGGGATAAATAATGGAGGTAATGTAGGAAGACAATTCAGTAAACATTTCATAATTTTAATTTTAATTTCATAAAAGTTATTTTAGCCTAACTCGGAGAGTTTATAGTACCATAAGAAAGCTTTATAACTTCTCTGTACTAACAAATAGATGACGACGTTGAAAACAAAACCTGCAATGTATTGTTGGCATGTGGGATGAATCAGTATTCTTTTGAGGTAGTTTTTTTGCATAAGTCTTCATAATTTTTATTCAAACATGTATTCACAAATCTTTTTTCACATTAATAGTTATAAGTAAATAAAATACAAAGAGTTCCTCAATATTGATCATAAGGAGAAAAAGATCCAGAATAAGAAAATACCTTTATTGGAACAACATAACCTATGTATATAAAATAAATCTTCACATTTCCAAATCTTAACTGGTTGGCATAATCAAAAACCCAGGGAAGGAGAAAGTTCAGACATTGTGGTGGGAAGAAATATGGCTACCGTTAGGACCACTTCTGGGAAACACTGCAGATATATAAATCAGGTCCTATCAAATATAAAAGTGACGTTTATTTGTACTGCAGAAGAATCAAGCAAGTAATGTGGTCATCTCCAATTTTGGAAATATAAATTTAATCTATAGAAGTATAAATAACAGTTTCCACACTTTTTTAGAATGTATTTGTTCAATTTATAAGGTACCAAGCCTAGAAACCAGGAAATTGTGAGTTCTAGTTTCACCGCAGGTAGGAAAACCGGTTGGGTGACTTTAGGGCCAGTCACTCTCAGTCCAGCTCGCTTCACAGGATTTCTTTTGTGGGAGAAAGAGAGGAAGAAGGAATATTAGGTACGGTATATTCACTGCCTTGAGTGACTGTATTTATAAAAATAATAAAGTCAGGATAAAACAATCTAAAAAAACCACATTCAAGTGACCCTAAGGAACAAACATATTGAATTGAAAAATAAAAATAAAAAAGTAGTCAACAACAAAAAACAGAACTTATTATTATAACAGGCAACAATACAGCATGAACACCAAATTATAATATCCTACTCAGTATAGGATCCCAAATTGCCCTGTCCCACAACCTGTTGGAAAGTCATATTTTTAGGGCTTTCTTAAATAGCAGCAGGGTGGGGCCCTGCATACTTCAGGAGAGGGGTGTATGATATTGCTGCAGTGGGCAGAGGTAGCCACAGAAAAGCACATCTTTCGAATAATGGTATTTAGCAGGACCCACAAAAGTGTGCCTTGTCTGTTGCAGCACCCACCCTCTGGAATAGCATCCCCCAAGAAATCCAGGTGGTTCCCACCCTAATGTTGTTCCAGAATCCTTCTCTCAGGGTCCAGAATAGGATATCTGAGTCCATATTGGGTATATTTTGTGTCCTGCTTAGACATTTATCTTCTTTTTGTTTATTATTATGGATTTCTAATTTTTATAGTATAAGCTGCCCAGAGTTGTTCTGCACTTGAACAGTCTTAAATCAAATCAAATACAAATCAGTAAATAAATCTCCAAGATCTCCATTTTGACATATTTTTAACAGTGGGATCTTGAGCATCATCACTTGTCTAGATTTAATAGGACAGTAAAATAAAATTGAAGAAAAGCAGCCTTCCATCCTTCTGAGGTGGGTAAAATGAGGACCCAGATTGTTGGGGGCAATATGCTGACTCTGTGAACCGCTTAGAGAGGGCTGTAAAGCACTGTGAAGCGGTATATAAGTCTAAGTGCTATTGCTATAATCAGAACTAAGCCAAGAAAGACTTTTGTAGATAACAACCAGCACATGGAATTTTATCTAAAGGCCAACAGAGGAGTGGTGCAGCTTGTGAAACATAAGTGTTACCTGGGCACCTAAGGTGTACCATAACTACTTGAGCCATTTCAGCCTGCAGCTTCCAAATGGTCTTCAAGGGCAATCCCAAGTAGAACAGATTGCAATAATCCAAATGTGATTGAGTGATTCTAGATAGGGCTTCCCAATCAAGGAAAGGGCATAAATGGAGCACAGAATGGATCCCTGCAAAGGCTCTACTGGCCATGACTGTCACCTGCTCTTCAAACAATTGCTCAGAAAACTCACAAAGTATGCATAAGTTCTAACTGGGGAATAAAACTCCATCAAGAACTAAGGTATTTATGTTGACATGCAATGTGCCATATTTAAAATAGAAGGCACCAGGCTAGAAACCAAGAGACTATGAGTTCTAGTCCCTCTTAGGTGGTTTCATGATTTTGGGCCAGTCACTCTCTCTCAACAATCCAGAAGTAAACAATACTTCAATTAAGGAATTATCAACTCAGCAAACAACCTAATAGTAAACAATAACCCAAAGAACCACCAAGAACACTTTCACCAACACTGACAGGGCAAGCCACTGGTGAGCAAATCCCACTACCTACCAGCACTGATAATGTTACCTAATTTGGTATTGAAATTTCTGCAAGAAAACAAGCAAGCTCAAAGAGCACCAAGAACCCCACAGTTCAACCCAGAGGTACAAATATTCACTTCTATCTGCGCTCTTCCCAGTCAATTCACCTCACAGGATTGTTGTTGGGAGAAAAAATAGAGGAAGCAGAATTAGTTATGTTTGTTGCCTTATTTATATATAAAAAATTAAGGTTGCTTTAAATATAAAATAAAAATAACTTGTCAAGAAAGAAGTGGCTTGGACTAGTTTGGAGGACATCAGATGCTGGGCTTTCCAATAAAAAAGAGGTAATGACATTTATGGAATTAGATCCAGATTAATTAATTACTAGAGCAGGGGTCCCCAAACTTGGCAACTTTAAGACTTGTGGACTTCAACTCCCAGAATTCTCCAGCCAGCTATTCTGGGAGTTGAAGTCCACAAGTCTTAAAGTTGCCAAGTTTGAAGACCTCTGCAATAGAGGATTCATTGGAAAAAGATCCTGATGTTGGGAAAGATTGAAGGCTAACGGAGAAGAGGACAGCAGAGAATGAGATGGTTAGATAGTGTCATTGACACAATGAACATGAATTTGTGCAAATTCCAGAAGATAGCGGAGTCTGGCGTGCTATGGTCCATGGGGTCGTGAAGAGTTGGACACAACTTAGCGACTGAAACATCACATTTAACCTTGTGAGCAAAACGTATGCATAACTGCTAGACATTAATCCTTGTGGAATCCACATTAGAGTTAGCAGATTTGGACCACTTCCATAAATCAGTTATTTGGGTTGTAGTCTGGCACATTCAGGAAAGAACAATTAAGCTCCTTCTTCACCTTCTTCAAGTAATATGTTAAACAAAGTCTGACTTTTCCCTTGTGATGGCATGTCAGAAAATAACTACTTAAATGGAACAGGCTACCTGGAAATAATTTGCTGTCTTTAGAAGTACACGTAATGTTTAATTTATAAGTGTAGCTTTGTGTCCAATTAGGACTTATTTAGGTTCTTTCAGAATAAAGATTCCAGTTTCAGATCACTGAATAAGCTTCAATAACAGAAACAAAAATACGAAATGAAAATCTACATCTCTTCCTTATTGCTTTTTGGCAGTCAAAAACAGTTACGTGGACATTCAACTGCTGAAACCTTTAATTTACAGTTTACTTAAAGTTGCATCATTATGACTTCCTTTACCACGAATAACTTCCACTAAAATCCAACTGTTCTGCGCCCAAGAAAGCAATTAATTAAAACTTCAATTCCCAGCAAGCAGTGCGGGACAGAGCCTTTTCTAAATCCTTCCAACAGGGAGAAGAGCCCGGAAGATTCCCAGGATGCCGTGCGATGGAATGCTCTGCCTTTCCTATTTTCTAACAGGCAACGTCGTTTTATAGTTCAGTGCTTCGTTGTGTCCAGACTTCATATCCCAGCAGGCTTTGCGACCACGAGCTGCCGGTTTCCGGAGGCAGAACCGAGTTTGTCTCTCTGTGCCGTTGGCGAAGCTGGGGAGGTGGCAAGGCTAGACGGGCCTGGCCTGGCGGTGCCGTGGCTGACGAGCGGCTAGTTGGGATCCGAGGGGAAAAAGAAGAAGTCTGGGGAATTAAGAGAGGAATAGACCGGGAGAGGGTCTCTCGGCGGCGCCACGATGCTCAATATGTGGAAAGTCCGGGAGCTGGTGGACAAGGCGTGAGTATTTTAGGGTGCCTGGGAAAGATCTGTGGGTCTCTTCTAGGCTTCCCCATCCCTTTTAGTAAATCCACCCAGATTTATGCCTGTAATTCGTTTATTTTTCCCTTCCACCGCAGCTTCTTTCTCTCTCTGGCCACGGGTTCAGGTGCCCCATCCCCTCACCCACCAGTGGATCCCCCCGTCTAATGCTTCCTACTAGATCCTAAACAAGATGCCATCCAGGTTGGCTTTTCTCTTTGGGTTGCCTCTTCCGCCGCCTTTACAATTTAGAAGCCGTCACTGAAACTTCTTTCTTTTCACCTGCTATAACTGATATTTTACCTGTTGGCGCTCTGGACACCTGGCCTTTGGTTGTGGTGTGGGGTTTTAACCATCTCCACCTTCCTAATCCCATTTGATTGCCCCATATTAACTGATTTCAGCAATGCCCCACTTACTGAGGGATGGTTGGCTTGGATTCCCAGGGTTTATCAATCTGTACCAGTCTCCCCACTACACACACTATTTGGGTAGTTGCCTCTGGCTGATCCTGAGTATTTCCTTCCCAGGGAGGAATCATGTTTAGCATAATTGTTTCTTATCTTGCCAGTTCCCATCCCCCTCCCAGTACATTCACAGTCCTTCATGGGGAGTGTGTGTTGCAGGCAAGACATAACTTTGCATAGAACGGTGCCAGTTCATATAGTGATCCGAAGCGTCCAAAGGTTTACAGAAATTCACCTCTGGCTTCCATATCTAACACGGTCTCCTTATTACCTTGCTATTCTGCTAAGCCTGCTCAAAAATGGAGGAGGAGGAGAAAAAGGATAGTGAGAGCGGAAGTAAAATAATTTGCTGTCTTTGGCAAAGGTGTGGTGGTTGCCATGTGTAAGAGGTACAGTAATGGCTTGTTGCATTTCTGTAATTTAACCTTTGTGTTTCTAACATAGCTGTCACAATAATGCTGGTATCTGCCAGTAATATACAGACTGGATAAATTCAGTAATTTTCTACTTTTGCTTAACAGTAGGAAGCAATACTTTCATTAATAGCCTTGTCACCTAAAATGAAAAAAAAAGTAGAATGAAATTGTTTCTTGAAACATTATATAATTAAATCAGTTTTCAAGATCAGTAACTCTCATAAATTTTGCATTATTATTTGACTGCTGGTTAAAGGGTATGTTAAATTGTTCCTGCCACCAGCACCTTGTATAATAAATAAGTACATTGCCCAAGTTTGACTTACTTTTCTAAAGTAAGCAAAGAAATCTTTTAGGAACTTTTTGAATAAATTTTGTTATTTTTATCTGAACAAGCTAAATTTATTTTTGATGTCTTGGTCTTTGAGACAAATGGGCCTACTTTTAAGGGGTTATGCATAAAATACACAAAGTACTTCTTTAATGGTTCTTGAGAAATAACATTTAAGGAATAGTGGATGCATCTTCTAATCTTTGCTTACAGTTGAGTTAGGAAGAAAATTGATTCAATCAGAAATGTGTGTTTCACAAAATAGTTCACTGATGAATTGGATGTAATACCAACTCTTTATGTTCCATGTAGGTAATACAGGTAACCCTCTATTTATGACCACAGTTGAGCCCAAAATTTATGTTGCTAAGTGAGACAGTTAAGTGCATTTTGCCCCATTTTACACCTTTCTTGCCACAGTTGTTAAGTGACTCATTGTAGTTATTAAGTTAGTGACATGGTTGTTAAGCAAATCTGGCTTCCCTATTGATTTTGCTTGTCAGAAGATTGCAAAAACTGATCATATGACCCAGGATACTGCAGTCATCATAAATATCATTTGCCAAGCATCCGAATTTTGATCACATGACCAGGGAATGCTGTAACAGTCATAAGTGTGAAAAATGGTCATAAGTCACTTTTTTCAGTGCCATTGTAATTTTGAATGGTCACTAAACGAAGGGTTGTAAGTCAAGGACTACATGTATTGTAGACGTTTATTGTAATCAGAAATAAGTTTTAAGGCTTAACTCAGCCCGAGTAATATGGTCTTATATTCACCAATTTACATACTTGTTTTATAAATAAAAATGTGTGAAAAAAAGATACTAAGTCCAATTTAGACCAAACCTTTCGTACCTCAAAACAGTTAAATAACACTACAGTCTCAGGAATATGGGGAAAATGGGGGCTTTAAATCTTTACAAGGAACTTTACTTTTGACAGAAAACACATCACCTCTACAGACTCTGTAACACAGGGGTCTCCAAACTCGGTCACTTTAAGACTTGTGGACTTCAACTCCCAGAATTATGGGAGTTGAAGTCCAAAAGTCTTAAAGTGGCCGAGTTTGGAGACCCCTGTTGTAACAGAAATTGAGTTGACTAGAATGGCTTTCTGGTGTCTAATTACAACAACAACAACAACAACTACTACTACTACTACTACTACTACTACTACTACTACTACTACTACTAATACAGTTAAACCTCAATTTAACAGCCCTCAATAAAGAGGGCTTAACAATTTGTATTATTCTACTGTTGTTTAAATGATAAAAATTGGTACAAATTAAATTAGAGCAATTTGCCTAGTTGCATCATTGTGTAAATAGTATAAATTGTCGTATTTGTTTACTTATTTAACAGTAATTTGTGAATAGTTGGTGCCCTTTCATTAGTTTGTTGAAATGAAATTTCCCTGGATATCCCATTTATTTAATGAGCATACTATTTGAAGCAAAATTTTAGGTACCTTTTAGTTTGAAATTAGTTTTGACCTTGGAATTCCTTGCTGTACTTCACTAACAATTAAAACAAACTGAAATTAATAACTTGGAAAACAAAGGATTAAAATACGTTTGGAAAGTTGTGATGAATTTTTACGAGTTTTATTTTTTGTAAAATCTGTTATGTTTCTTGGTTGTGACTACCTTGGACAGAACATGCTAAACTGAATATAGTAATAGGTTATTGTGATTTATATTTCTGCGTTTATGATCTTGTGAATTTATGATTTTTGGGGCACAAAGACAGGTATAAATGAATTTAGAAATTTTGGGTTCTTTTGGATCCTCTTCAATATCAGCCTTATTTGTTCAGAATATATTTAACGTTATCTTTTGCATTTAAAAAAAAATCATTTTAATATACAAAAAGAAAGGACCAAAGAAAACAAGTGAAAACAAGAAAAGCATAATGTATGCAAAAAATAAACAGCTCAGTTTTTAAATACTACATTAAACCATGACTGCAAAGAATAATATTGATCAGAATTTTCCATTATGTCCATAAACTTTGAGTTCTTAAACAGAAAGGAAACATCAGCCTAAAGCTGTAAATCTGGGATGGCACTAACCACTGCAAAAAGGGTAATTGTGTTTGTTTATAGTTCATGCATGATAAATTCATAATTCATCACATACTGATAAATTTAATTTAATGGTTAAGTTCCAAAAGGTTGGCATATATTTAAAATCACATTCACTTCTTCAAATTGTAATACTATTGTAGTCCCATACTTTACTAACAAATGTAAACCAAAAAAGGTCAATAGAGGAACAAATCCTTATGATATGTGTAAAAATAGAATAGAATAGAATAGAATAGAATAGAATAGAATAGAATAGAATAGAATAGAATAGAATAGAATTTTTTTATTGGCCAAGTGTGATTGGACACACAAGGAATTTGTCTTGGTGCATATGCTCTCAGTGTACATAAAAGAAAAGATAAGTTCGTCAAGAATCACAAGGTACAACACTTAATGATAGTCCGGGTACAAATAAGCAATCAAATCATAGTAGGAACCAGTCAATATAAATTGTAAGGCTACAAGCAACAAAGTTACAGTCATACAGTCATTTGTGTAAGTGTCTCATGATTGTACATGTCCAGTATAAGGAAGTTGGCCCCCAACTTGAGATGGATAAAAATATGGGGAAGGAAGTACTTTGTTGAATTAGTCTCATCCTAAGATTATAAGTAAACTCTTTAACATTTTTTCAGGCCCTTAATGTTTCAGATTTCTTGCAAATTAACAATATCCATTTTAGCAATAACTTGTAGGCCTTGGTAAACTACAGGTAGTCCTCATTTAGCAACCTTTACAGCGATGCTTAAAAAAAAACTAATTTTGCAACCAATCCTTGCATTTACAACTTTCACTAGTGTGTAAAGCAAAGGAAAGCTAAAGTAAGATCATAAGCAGGGGTCACAGTTTCACTTAACAGCCAAGTTGCTTGTCCTGGGCTGTACTTGATTTTTTTAGTTAGATATATAATTCTGTGGTTGTATATAGACTTTCAATGTAACAGGTGGGTTAAATAAATTATAATTTAAAAAATATAATATCAAAATTAATAAAAGAGCGGTCACCATATGTAAAAATGGCATAATTATATAAGAAAGCAGGGAAGATTGGCTAGGTTCACAGAAAAGGGTACCATGTAGTTCTGAACAATTCACACCTGTTTAAAAAGAGCTGCTGCATGTTATTCCAGAGTGATAGAATTTCACCAAGTTATTTTTTTTAAGTGATACATCTGAACTAGAACTTCTTGATTGTTCCTGTCCTAACAAATGAGAGTTTGTCCTTATTTTCTCAAATTGAAAAACAAGCTAGGAATTACAGTTTTACCACACAGTTCTTTTTTCTTTTCTTTTGGGCAAGTTCTTGGTTACATTAGTATTAGAAAGAAGCAAATGAAGTAATTATGGCAATGTTTGTCAAAACCTTGCCATACAAAAAAGTAGAGATCACCACAATTTTAATTCATGAGGTTATAGAATGCATCCCTTATCTACTTTGGCGTTCCTAAAGTTGATGTCTCTTCAGAAGCGTTAGGATTACAACGAAGATAGCCAATATGGCACTCAATGTGTCAAATTGCTGCCATAAGACTGCCTTGCAGAAAAGGGCCTCCTTTCTGGATGTACCCATCTACATTCCTGATGGTGGAAGCATCCATCAATACGTTTCTTAACTCAGAAAAGCTACTAGGGAATTAAACAATATTAGATTTATAATCACTTTTCCCAAATAAGCTCTCTATTTACATACTTTTACATAAGTCCAAGAGAAAAATATTAAATATAAAAAATACCAAGGAGATCTACTTCAGTGTGAATAAAGAGACAAATACTGTACATAGGAAAATTTGCTGTATGAAGTATACTATATTGTAATTATTGAGATAAACTATAAAATCCATCCAAGTTTGATAAAATTATGGTTCCTGTCTCTGATGTCTCATTAATTTAACTTTGTAAATTTTTTAATATAGCTATTGAAGAGGTTTTATTAATTCACAACTCAATTGTTACATTATAGTTTTCCAGTGTTGCACAATTATTAACTTAATTAATCTTAACTGCTAAGATTAAATAATTTTTAAGCTTATGATTTGATCCTGTAAATAAATTCAGTAACCCTAGATCTGAGGAACATTCAGTTTTTTGATTAGTGATGGTGCTTATCTTCCCCCACACAAATGAAAAATTACCCTTTTTTGGATGACCACACCAACATTTCGAAGAACGATTTTTATATATATGAGGCAGCCTAACAAGAGTCAAGTCCCAATGATGTATAATCTTCCACTGCATTTCTTGCATTGAAGCTGGAGCTGCCCAGTTTTCATAATTTCTGCCAGTTGGTCTCCTGTATGGAATTACTAAAATGAGTATCCCAAGCTTCCTTTAAACCATATGGTTGGTCCTCTATTTCTGATTACAGTCACAACCTATACATTTTTGAAATTGTTCCTTTTGGTTGTTCTAAATAATGAAGTATTAAATTCTTGAAGCTCTATATTAATTACCTGATTGAGCCTTTAAATTTTGAAAATGGCTTTTCTGTATTGGTGTAAGAACTCTTGTCTAACTGCATTTTATTCTTGTTAACTGTTTGACCACAAGAGTCTTGGTCAAATTTCCCTGAGTTTTACATATCATTAAATTAGATAAGAGCATAGAGCTTTTTTATTTGTCTCTTTAATGTACATTAAAATTATAAGCAACCCAACTCATATTAAGGTAGAATGCAAGATAAAAATAATCCAATACAGTTCAAGCAAGATGTTGTCTCTGATGGCCAGTCTCTAGGCCATGAAAGACTTTATAAGCCACAACCAACACCTTGAATGGCATCTGGGAGAACAAGTGCACCTTGTACAGCAGAACAGTTACGTATGTGTACCCAGATACATTCATAACTGGCACAGTAGTTTCCAAATGGTCTTCATGGACAGCCACACATAGAGCAAATTGCAGACATCCACACATGAGATGCCTATAGCATGAGTAAACATGAGAAATGATTCCCAATCTGAGAAAGGGCATAGTTGGCACAACAAGCAAATTTGAGGGAAAGCCCCTGACCACAGCTGCTTGAGCAGGAGCTGTGATCCAGCAGAAACTCAAATTGTGTCCTTGTTCTATCCAGTGGAGAGCTACCCCATTTAGAGCTTCAGGTAGATGGGGCTTCAGAATTGACTTCTCCGCCTCCATCAGAACCAGCTGCAGAAAAAAAGAGGAGAATCACTTCAACACGGGTGAAATGCGACCTGGGTGAAATGCGACCTGGGTGAAATGCGAAATGTTCTGGCGTCCGGGTAGGGAAAATTTTGATTGGCTTTTTTCCTCAAAACCCCCCCCCCCCCCAGCACGGAAAGGAATACTAGCTTTAATGAGATGTCTGGGCTTCAGCCAAGAGCAATTATCACCTCAAAATGTTGCAAGCTGCAAGCTCTTCCTGTGAAGGCTTTTCCAGTTCTTTATTCTGATTTTCTCCTGGAGCAAAAGAAAGCCCTTTCTAGTGAAGTCTTCCCTGTGTATTTATTCTGATTTTCATCTGGACTGGAGCAAAATCATCTGGTGGCAGGCCTTAAGTAACAATCCCACACTTATTTTACTCCATGCATGGCCCACCCACTATTTAATTTACCACTTCTGTCTGTGCCTCTTTCCCAAACTGTATACTTGTCTCCCTCCCCCTCCCTCCCTCTCTCTCTCTCTCTCTCTCTCTCTCTCTCTCTCTCACACACACACACACACACACACACACACACACACACAGAGGTGCA
>QLTV01001810.1:668759-680322 GCA_003457575.1 Thermophis baileyi | reverse complement strand
CCCCAGACGGGGGGGGTTCCAGTCAGTCTTAGCCCTCCCAACGGACACACGGCTTTGGTATGTCCCATTCTTGGAGGTTAGCTCCACCCACTATGGAGAAGGGGCGTTGGTCTTACCTGATACGCCTCTTCTCATAGGGTGGAGCTAACCTCCAATCCCGCCCTAGGTTTCTCTAGACTGACTCTGGACGTGATATTGTAACCTGCTGAACATTCTGGCCGGCAAATTGTAATCTTCTTATTTGTGTCTTGACCTTGGGAGTTACACGACGAGTCTGTGCTTCGTTCTTCGTCAAAGAGGGATAATGAGGCAAGAGGACGAAGATATACAATTTGACAGACTCAGTCCTCATTGGCTGAAGGGACAGTGTCATCCCACTCTTGGAGGTTAGCTCCACCCTATGAGAAGAGGCGTATCAGGTAAGACCAACGCCCCTTTAATTACATTGTATTAGTTGTTAAAATGATGGTCCTTGAAATGTTCCTTCCACTTGCTCTGTACTAAAAAGAAATAACACTTTGTTGGTTCTAGACATAAGTGCAGAGATAAACGACTATTTTTAAAGGGCGGTACAAGTTTCTTGCTGGCTGTTTGTGGATTCCAAATGGTGAAATAGTAATTAGCAAATGAAATGTAAATATTCTTTATAATGTCTGCTACAGTTAAATATACTGAAGTTCAGCACTTGATCTCAAAGTACAGAATTAACTCAGAAGTATCCATTACTGCTTTAGAATTGCATTTCCCAAAGTTCAGTATCTTCCAATTGGTAAGTTACTATTCCCAAACTTCTCACCAATGATCCTAATAGCTAGGAAATTCTGGGAGCTGAAATCCATACTTTTGAAGAGCATTGGACTGAGGAAGTATGTTTTGATTTTCCAAGCAAAATTATGTATATGAATATCTGAGATGCTTGAGAGAGACTATTAGTACCAGAAAAATTCAGACTATTTTAATCACTTTCATCTAAAGAGAAAACTTTTCTTTTTTTTTTTTTTTTTTTGTCTTCGGAGGTTTACAAACAAGTATTATTTTTCTATAGTAGTAATGACTCCTCGTGTTTGTATGTCTCAGATTCCTCTGTTTTCTGTATCAACTGGCGAAAAAAATCTTAACTAATTAGATTTTGTATTATTTGTGAATCAAATAAATAGTAGATCTGACTTTACTATTCCATTTTTTTCTTTTCCTACATCAATGACTAAATGAGTTATAGTTCTTGCAACATTGTTTTCTTTCAGTTACCAAGCCAACATAGTGTATATTTTTATATAATATACCTGTTTTATATCTGTCTCAAAATTGATTATAATGCGCTAATTATAAGGAGAGCCAATTTTCTGCAGATTCTGTAGAAATCAGCTCTTGTTGCCTTTTCCTTTCATTTCTGGTCATACAGTGAAATTTATTTCAGTTTTACTGGTGAGCAGTTCATAATAATACCACCCAATTATTTTGACTCCAACATACTGTAGTCATCCCTGCAGTGATCATGGCTCATGGAATTTCATGAAATTGCCTTTCTGGTGTGAACCATTTAGTGATTAAGTTCTATTTCTTGGCCCCAAAACAGTACCTATTAAGTTACGGTGAGTCTGTGTGTATATTTATCCATCCATCCATAGGTGCATATAAAATGAATCATAAAAGTCAGTTTACATTATTTAATTAATGGTAACATTACATCCTCATATTTACCTCCTGTTATTTGACTTTCCTAAAAGGAACCTTTTTAAAATGGTCATTAAATTTTATCTTGCATTGAAGATTTATTTTAGTTATTATAAACACTCTTAAAATAGAGATCACTTTGATCATGGTAAATGAGACATTTAACCTTTAACTATATAAATTAACCTCTTCTGATGCTATATTGAAGATCATTGAGTTATTTTGGTATTTTGAACCATCATGTATTTATATGCAGAAAGTTGATTATTGGTTTATCCTGCCTAATTATATCCCCTTTGCTCTTCTATAGTACAAACTGGGGAGTGACATTTTATAAAATTAGATAATGAAATAATTTTGTCCTTCAGAATGTCACATGCAGTGATTTCCCTAGCCTAGGCCATTGAGTACAGATGTTTAAGAGAGTATTTGGTACCAAGATAAACATTGTAAATTAAAGTTTAATTCTTATACAGGGTTGGTTTAAATACATGTGTCTTTAAAAAAATCAGTCAGCCAAGTTCTAAATGTATGCCATTTGTATAACTGTTGCATTTCCTGTGTCTTACTTAAACTTAAGTGTCTGTATAGGTATCTTCAGTGCCTATAGCAGGTGGAAGTACTAGGTGGAATATTGGCTGATAACCTAAGCAAGTTGGCCCTGATTAATATTTGGATGGGAAAACCTCCAGTGAACATCAAGACTGTAAGCTAGACGGCAAAGTCAGAAAACATCCCTAAAGAAGGTAGTGACAAACTACTTCAGTGTATACAACAAGAATACTACAACATCATCCATGTCCATTTTCGCAACATATATATCACTAAATAAGAATGCCATTCAATTAGGAGACTTTTGTGGATATCTTTTGCTGTTTGTTATTGACTCCTAGCAACTGATTGGACCAACCTCTAGTTTTCTTGGCAACATTTTCAGAAGTGTTGCCCTTGCCTTCTTCCTTGGAATAAAGGAGGAAGACTTTACCCTCAACATCACAAGTTGGCTTTATGCCTAAAACAGGCTTAAAAATCACAATCTCCAACCTGGTGCCTTAACCATTACACCAAACTGGCTTTCTTTTCTAAATTACAGACATTAAAAGCTATATTCTACCTTTCATATATCTGAGTACCCTTATTGTATAGTCAGATGAGAGCCATTAAGACCTGGCCCTTCCTCCAGGCATTAGGGGTCAGCTTAGTGGAAATTCTCTCATGATTGTTTTGTTACTTGTTTGGTTGCTAATTTATATTTGGTATTTATATATTGTTTAATGTTAATGTGAGTTCTCTATTTCCTTCTTTGTTTGTTTTTGTGCTATACGTCACCCTGGTTGAGTTGGGCAGCCTTGTAAATCTTATAAATAAATAAATAGTCATGGCTCTGGATCAGCCTCTGTCATTTTGATGTCTTCAACCACCACCGTGATTCTTGAATAGTATGATCAAAAGATATTTTAGGTCTTCTATCTGCAACCTGCACAGGTTTTTAGATACTTGCCAAGCTTCCACATTTCTTATGCGTGCGCTCAATTCTTTTCCCTTTATTGTTTCTTATCTATGATGATGTATGCAATCTTTTTTCCTCAATCATTGGGCTTTTTTCAAAAAGTTGAAAAGTTCTGTCAGTGAATTGTTGATGTCCATTGTAAGCTGCTGTTACTAAGTGAATAATCAGAATACAAAAATAAAATGTCTTCACTGTTATAGCTGTTTTTCTGGCCCTAGATGATTGGCTTGATTTTACGTACTGTTCATCAATTGCTCTTTTTTAGTATGTAGGGCTTAATTTGAGTTCATTATCCCTAAATATCTCATCTTAATTCTGAAACTTATTTTCAGTGATAGGATTTAAGCCAACTTTTCTCAACCTTTGTGGTATCCAGATGTCATCCTATTTTAGATTTCCGGGAGCTGAAATCTAACACTGATAGCACTAGGGAGAAGAAGGTTATTTTACTTTATTGGTGTGGAAATGATAATAACAGTTCATGTCTTGATTATATACAATGTCTGCCCATGAAACAAGGAGCCTCGAATGCATTTAGAATTAGGGAATCATAACTTTAAGTCTAGATTATTAAAATCTGAAATATGGAAGGAATTGAAATGTGTCGCAAGGCTACATTTGTAGTAATTAGGTAATATACATAGCATAGCAGTCTGATTAGCAACAGTTTTAGGTAGCTGGAGCCATAATTTTAAAATAATTTTAAAAAACATTTTAAAACATTTATCATTTTTTGAACACTTTTATTTTAGAAATGAAAAATGTACAAAGGTCAAAAAACAAAATGTCATAATATTTGGCAGTCTCATCCCTAAGGTTTCACACAAGTATGCCAAAATATTTTGACATTTCTGTTTGAAAATCTTGAAGGGCTTCAAACCAGAACACCTTGTGAGATTTTGATTATTATGTTTTAAATGAAGCAACTTTGTTAAGAAAAATAATAATTTGGAGACTTTGTATGCATATGTATTGAAGTATTTTTACACTATGTTGGTCATCCATGTCACCATCATAACATCTGATAGTCCTTATTTGGAAGTCTGAAGAAGTATAAAGAAAACACTTTTGGAGTCTGTAGTATAAATAAAAATATAAATAACTTAGCGGTTAAATATTATGAATCTTGCAGCAAGGCCATGGTTAAAATTGTCCTGAATAAAGAAACTGCTAATTCTGGGTCTGCACCATTTGGACTTCTACTGGGTATTGTAAATAAGGCAGAGCACACATTACGGCTTTTAACCCAAAACTAATTACTAGACTATCTTTCCAGCCCATTGTGCAACTTCTAATCAGGTCAGTTCTTTTCTTTCTTTTTTCCTGCAAATATCTTCTGTATAAACACTTGTGCTGTCTAAATTCTACCTAAATACCACATGAAGGCTATTAGCTGGAATTAAAGGGCAGCATGAGTTGCAGAATTAGTGAAAAGCACTAGCTCTTAAGTTTAGATAAATTGGTATGTGGAAACATGAGCTGCTTTGTTCACTTTAAATGAAGATGTTAAAGGAGGGCATTAATTCTCTCTGGCCCTTTATTGGTGAATGCACTTCAGTACTCCGAAGGGAAAGTAGAATTTTTCATGGTCTGTTTCTCCCTGTAGTTTTTGGTAACTACATGGTGATGGTTTTGTGCAGCCAATAGTGAATGCCTCTGAATTGCTTTGAACTGTCTTAACTTTTCTTACACACATCAAGGGAAAAATAAATCCCCTTATTTCTTGCTTAGAGGCTGCTTAAAAAACCAGTCATCTGTTCCAGGCCTCTAGATTTCATGCATTTAATTTGACAGTGGAGAGTTGAGTCTAGTGGTGACACTGATAGTAATAGCACTGTGGCAGTGTGTGAGAGGTGATATTAAAGGCCATCTGCTAGACGTAACCATTTAAAGAAGTTTAGCAGTATGCCTTTAATACGTAGCGCCATCTTGAAATGTATAGTTCGTTGCCAGCCATTTCCGAGTCTTAGGAATTCTAAATGCCAAAACATGTACCAATTCCATAAACTACTTGCAAGTATTTTGCATAGATTCTCTCTTTTATTTTTTACATTAGTCTTCCTTTTCATATTGCTCCTTGTCCGTGTTATGGCCTTCTGGTTTATGAGCATAATTGAATCTAACAGTATTCCTACTTGTTTTGGAATAGCATAGATGTACTAATAAGTTCTTATTCCTCTCCATTCAGGTTATTTCATGAGGCCTCTGTATATTGGGACCTCCCGAAAACTGAGCAGTCCTAAAAACATACAGCACTCTGGAGGGTGTTACGGCCTTATGGCTATGTACTTACGTTCCATCTTATAACATAAAAATATGTTTCGCATTGTAGTCAAGGGACAGATTGTCTAGTCAATGTATTTCATCATTTGACTAATGAACACATAGGTGAATGGAAGGCAGCAATTAAAAGTATAACATTCCTTCAAGTTCAGTACAAGTTGAAAAAACAGCTGGATGTGGAAGAATTAGGAGTAATGCTCTGTATTATTCCCCATGAAGGAAAAAATCAGGGCCTGAAGTCATTATATCATGTTGGTAACTGACTGTGACCATCAGATTTTCCCCAGATACAGTGAAGGGTATTACCATGAACTTCGCAAATAAATTATTAAGCTTGCCTTTGGTGAGGTAAAGACTTCTGTTTGGCTCAGATTTGTAGGTCTGGCTTATAGATCAAAAGACAATCCTTATTACTCTAAATATTCTAAAAAGAATATTGATATTGATATTCATGATTGTACATTGTATTTCTATTTGCGTCAATAACCAAGTAGTACAGTGGTTCTCAACCTTTCTAATGGCACGACCCCCCCGCAACCCCCCATGCAGTCGCCAAGTGTCTGAATTTTGGTCACATGACCACGAGACTGAGCAGGCTACGCGGGAGAAGAGTGCCCCACCCATCTTCACAAGGCACACCTGGGGAATGAGCAGGGATGAAATGCTCCTGGTTCGCTCGTACCTGTCGGTCACCGTAGAGCCGGTCACCAAGGTAGCGCGAGGCGCCGCCCACCCACCCGGATGCCACCATTTGGGTTCTTTTACCCTCTGCGCATGCGCAAAGCATTCTGCGCATGCGCAGAGGGTAGAAGAACCCAAATGGCGGCGTCCGGGCTACCAGCTGACGGCGACCCGCAGGCACGGCCAAACCGGGACCTTTTTACCCCTGCAGTGACGGTGGCACCAAGATGGCGGGCTAACGCGTGCGGCGACCCCTGTGAAATAGTCGTTCGACCCCCAAAGGGGTCGCGACCCACAGGTTGAGAACCGCTGAAGTAGTACATGTTGGTGATTAAACAATTAATCAGTGACACAACTTGCCTCCAGAAGTTGTGGAGTCTTAACACCGGAGGTTGTTAAGAAGAGACTGGACAACCATTTGTCTGAAATGGTATAGGGTTTCCTGCTTTAGCAAAGGGTTGGACTAGAAGACCTCCAAGGTCCCTTCCAACTCTGCTATTCGGTTACATGCTTAAATACATTTCATACATAAAGCACTTCTTGGTACTTCTGCTGTTGCAGGTAGGAATCATAGAATCATTTACCTTTAAAGCCCTATATGGCTCAGGGCCAGGTTATCTTCGAGACCCCCTTCTGCCACATAGCTCCCAGCGACCGGTAAGATCCCACAGGGTTGGGCTCCTCCAGGTCCCATCAGCTAAACAGTGCCGGCTGGTGGGCCCACGGGGGAGGGCCTTCTCTGTGGCTGCTCCGGCCCTCCGGAACCAGCTACCCCCTGAGATCCGGACCATCCCCACCCTGCTGGCCTTCCGGAAAGCAGTGAAGACTTGGCTCTTCCGGCAGGCTTGGGGCCGTTGATCTCGCCTCTGTAATTGGCGAGGTCCGGCCATGAAACGGTATGTATGAGTTTTTAACTGTTTTTAATTGTTTTTATTATGGTTTCTTTTAATGGTTTTTTATATTGTTGTGAGCCGCCCAGAGTCCCTTGGGAGTTGGGCGGCATACAAATTTAATAAATAATAATAATAATAATAGAGTATCTTTCCTGAGAAGGGATTATCCTGTTGCTTTTCCTCAGATTAGTTTGTACTGAAATGAAAGAGGAAAGTCTCCTGCCTAACTGGTGAAACCCACAGTATATGGAGATTATTAAAATAAGTGTGCTAGCTGCCTTGCTTGCTAAAAGAAGCAGTGACTAGAGAGATTACAGTCTGCAGATTCTTTACCTGAGTTGGAGTTCTTATAACAACTGATTGAACAGCAGATGTTTTCCATTTTTCTCCTAAGAGAGAGAAAAAGGCAGGGAAAAACCCAGACCATACACTGAGTTTTGGAGAGCTTAGAAAATGTCAACAGAACTTTCAGATAGCAATATTGCAGTTAAATAAGTTTAATAGCTTGTGAAACCTGGCAAGAATTCTAGTCAGTGTAAAACTAGATTTCCTAGATTCCAGACTTACTTTGTTAAATGACCCCCCCCCCAGCGGTGGGTTGCTCCCGGTTTGGCCCGGTTCTGTGAACCGGTGGCGGCGGCGGGAGGCTCCGCCCACCCGCCCGGGACGCTTCGCATGCGCAGAAGCGGCGAGCACACGCGCGAACCGGTAGCAACAGGTTTTAGAATCCACTACTGCCCCCCCCCCACCGCTATATAAAAAGAGAATTGGGAACTTCAGTCATAGTTGCTACTTCTGTAATAATAATTCTATACAATACTAAATAATATGGGTTGTTTGCTTTTGGCTTAATCAGATCAGGCAGTTTTAGGCAGTTACAGATAAATTATCACCATATCTTTGAAGATTTCTATATGTGATGCAACGAGGGAGAGAACTGATGAAATGCATGCATTTATTTATGCTTTTCTGATGCATATACGTTATAATGATGCATATGAAGAGCCGAGGTGGCGCAGTGGTTAGAGTGCAGTACTGCAGGCTACTTCAGCTGACTGTTTAGCAGTTCAGCGGTTCAAATCTCACCGGCTCAAGGTTGACTCAGCCTTCCATCCTTCTGAGGTGGGTAAAATGAGGACCCAGATTGTTGGGGGCAATATGCTGACTCTGTGAACCGCTTAGAGAGTGCTGTAAAGCACTGTAAAGCGGTATATAAGTCTAAGTGCTATTGCTAGTGCTATTGCTATATATTTTGTTGTCTGGATGTCAAGTTCAGTTTTGGTTTTGGTTATCTTTGCCAGGATTACGACAGTACATGATGTGTACATACCCACAACTTTGTCTTGTGATTTTCTTTTTGTTTCATAATTATGACCATGCATTTCCTGTTTATAAGTCACTTTTCCATTTGTTGAACATTCAGAATGGTTTTCAACATAAAACAATATAGGTATTAGAACTTGTCAGTATATTAGCAAGTTTTATTAATTAATATGCCCGGGAATAGCTTTCCTGACTGCCTAATAATTCAGAGAAAATAACATTATATATTACTAGTTGAAATCACTATAATCATCAATGAATTTAAAAATAATATTTATGTGTGACATACTATTGTCAGGTTATTTTAATAACATAATTTTAGATAATTTACCTGATAGAAATTGAAAGTAAAACTTGCCACTTTTCTTTGAGCAGCATTTTAAAGGCCTTATTATGTACTGTATATTTTCCTTGGCCACGTAAAGGCCAAGGACAATATAGAATATATTAAATATATGACCAAGGGATAATGTTCACCCTACTGTAACATTCATTTGCTTTTTTAATTTAGTTTTGTGAACTTAGGAAAATTCATGGCAAGTAAAAGTTGTCAACAAGGCAGGGATCATTCCTTATCAGTGTTTATGCAGCTTCTTCCTTAGACAGTTGCCTTCTTCTCTCCTCCTTCCGGGTCCCCCCCCCCCAAAAAAAGATAAATCATATTAAATATATGATGATAAACAAGAATACAGTTTTTTAATTCTTTTGTTAAAGGTTTGTTTTGTTATTTTTGGTGCATCCAAGTCATTGTTGACTCCTGGAAGACTCCCTGAGCAATTCCCTGCAGTTTCCTTGTCAAGATTTCGGAAATGGTTTGCCCTTGCCTCCTTACTAGGGCTGAGAGAGAATGACTGGCCCAGGGGCACCCAGCTGGTTTTGTGCCTAAGCGGGACTACAACTCAGAGTCTCCAGATTTCTAGCCTGAAGTCTTAGCCACTACCTCAAAGTAGCTATTGTTAATTTTGATTAGAAAACAATTACAGAAAATTGCTTTTACAATTTGAAAGAGTAACATATCTAGCATTTGGTGATAAAGTGATGTATTTGTGTCTGTAGCCAGTTTTTCCAAGGACAAGAAGCTGTATTCGGAGATAGATTACTTGTTTCTGTCTCTGCAGCTTTGGTATTGGATTTCGTAGGAGTTGTATTTCTTTCTACATCTAGTCCCATAGCGGCTATGTCAGAAAAAAAAGACCCGTTAAGGTCAAATTTTAATGTTGATCATGAAAAACCTTTTGTTGAGGTATTGTTTTAGCAATACATTTGTAAGTGGTAGCCCAAATACCTGCCCTATTTGGAATTATATTGCAGATTCTCAAACACTTGAAAATTGTAGGAAAATAAAAAGCTATGAATACTGAAAGATCATATGTAAAGTTTTAGTACAGCGTTATTGGTTTTAGCTAAACTTTAAAAACTCAGTGAAATATTTTTATATTTAATTTTTAATTTCAAAGTCATATTTGAATTCAATCTTAGGAAGCTCATTTCATCTCTTTGAGTAATTCTATTATATTAGCTTTCTTCTAGCTAATAATATAGATTATCTACAATAATATAGTCTAAACATATTGAGACTACAAATCCCAGAATCCTTAGACAGCTTTATAGCTGGGAATTCTGGAAGTTGTAATTCAATAGTATCTGGAGATCACCAGATAGTTTTACAATAAGAGCATGAAAATAATTGGATTTAAAATCATTACTAAATAGGTGATGATATGCATGAATTTAATACATTTTTTTTCCTATAACTTTTTTGTTCTTTTGTTCAGAGCAGCAAAATAAACCAGGAAACTGCAATTTTGAAACTAAACAGCAATTTGCTGCAGCTTATAGTAACAGTTTGAACGCTAACTGCAGTTTCTTGACTTATTTCAGAAAAAGAGGAACAGTGTGCCAAGGGAATAAAAATATTTTACATAGCCGTACACTGATGATTCCTAATATCTCATTCTAATATGCATTAACAGAATGTAAGCTTCTGGGATTTACACGTACCATATATAGCAATAGCTACCAGTGCTTTAAGGAAAAAGGATTGTTGTAGTTAGAATATGGCTGATTTCACAATGATATGGGCAATCAGCTTGAAGCAGCTTTGAGTCCCCAATGTATTTAACTCAAGGAATTCTGTGCCGCATTCAAAGTTTGTGAATAGTTTCAATCTCCATGATTTATTTATTTTCATATATGTGTACTGCCCACTTCAGTAGCTGGATTTGGGTTTGTTTTGTCATGATTATGTTTAGCATTCTAAAAATTCAGTTCATGCTTCCCAGTCCTCCCCAGATACTTCTGTTTTCAACAACTTTATTTGGCTGTTAAATCGGCAGTAAAATATAATAGTCACATGCTCTTTCATTTTCTTAAGAAACCTTAATATCTTGTAATCTCTAATGGATAAAGTCCATTAGAGATTAACTGCCATCAATAACCAAATCTAGTCATTTCAGAGAGCAGCTTATCCTGTATAAGGGTCAGGTGTTTGTCTTAGACCAGTCCCCTTGCTTTATGTTTGTACCATTTTTGCATCAGCAAATTAATGTTGGTCATTTTAAAAAAAAAGTCCCTGCTAGATTCTTCATGTCTTGTGTTTTTGGGGGGGGGGGGAATGCTTTACAGTTAGGAGAAATCAGAAATTGTTAGAATATTCATGACTGAGAGAGCCATGTTAACAAGGTTAGCCAATGTATAGGCGTAGCAACTAAGTCAGCCAATGGGAGCTAACCACATCTGAGTCTGTGCAGAGAATCGAAACTGAAAACTTAAGCTTAAGGATGGGCATGGCTCAGTGTCTGCTCTCTGTTCTCTGTCCTCTCTGCTTGTCTGCTCTGCTGAAATGAAACTAACTCCTGCTTGTGTTTACTTGAAGAAATAATCTACCTGTGGTATTGTATGTATATATTACTATGTTTATAAAGAAGTTATTGAATCCAGCTGAATCAGTCATCTGTGTGTGCTTCTGGTTTTGATTTTTATGCAACAAACTCTGATATTTTATTCAACAGTTTTCAAAACTCTTCTTACTCATGGGGCAACAAGATAATCTAAGAAAAGAAAATGGGTACTCTTAGTGAAAGCATTGAAGTATACTGGAAATTCTGAGCTAATGATAGATCAGGATATATGATTTTGGAGACTAGGCAATTCCTAAATTAGACTTTGATGGGAAAAGAAGAAAAAAAATAAAGTAAAA
>QLTV01001810.1:640438-666825 GCA_003457575.1 Thermophis baileyi | reverse complement strand
GTGAGTTGGAGTCCACCAGTCTTAAAGTTGCCAAGCTGGAAGACCTCTGTTCTAAAGCCAGTGCCGAAGCCAGGCTGGGCTTAATTAATTCTTTCCATGGCCTTGTTTCCTTGTGGTTGCCTCTTGGGGCCTGATGTGGAGCTTCATTTTGGAGACAAAAGAGCCTGTGAACTGCGAACATCCTTGGTCACTCTGATATCCTGCCCGTCTTTTCTTCCGACAATGACACAGTCAATAAGATGTTAGAATATTCATGACTGGGAGCGCCAACGGTAACAAGGTTAGCCAATGAATAGGCATAGCAACTAAGTCAGCCAATGGGAGCTAACCACATCTGAGTCTGTGCAGAGAATCGAAACTGAAAACTTAAGCTTAAGGATGGGCATGGCTCAGTCTGCACTCTCCACTTTGCTCTCTGCTCTGCTTGTCTGCTCTGCTGAAATGAAACTAACTCCTGCTTGTGTTTACTTGAAGAAATAATCTACTTGTGGTATTGTATATATATTACTATGTTTATAAAGAAGTTAATGAATCCAGCTGAATCAGTCATCTGTGTGTGCTTCTGGTTTTGATTTTTATGCAACAAACTCTGATAGAAATGATACTATAAAAGTCCTATTATTTCAAGTGCAGTAAATACTATACAGTTGAGTAGCTCACAACAATAAAACCATACAATGAAAACTAAAAATCCAGTACCCTCTGGGATGCCCAACAACCAGCCATAGACACCATCACTCTACCCAGCACCAGGTAAAGAAACAGATCTTGATTACCTTCTGGAAAGCCAAAAAAGGGGGCATGGGACTGCTGGATTACCAGGGAGAGAGTATTTCACAAGGTAGGGGCATCCATAGGCCCAGTAATGGCAAAAGTTCAGGAAAGGGACCTGGAATATGCCTACCCTATCCGATCTAATACTGTAAGTAAAAAATGGTTTTCACTTGTACTAAACAATTTGTAATTTAAACAACCATTATTCTGGGACTTTGGATTCAGTGAAAACCTTTTTTTTTTCCTGGTGTTTTCCCAGAAGTGTAGAGTCCATCTACTCTTCTCTTCTCTTCTCTTCTCTTCTCTTCTCTTCTCTTCTCTTCTCTTCTCTTCTCTTCTCTTCTCTTCTCTTCTCTTCTCTTCCCTTCCCTTCCCTTCCCTTCCCTTCCCTTCCCTTCCCTTCCCTTCCCTTCCCAACTGAGCATTGATCCATTGGTTGCAATAGGAATGGGCTGAAATGACTGGCCCCAAAGTCACCTAGCTGGCTTTCATGCCTAAGGCAGGATTAGAACTTCCAGTTTCCTGGTTTCTATTTTGGTGCCTTAACTATTAGATCAAGCTGGCTCTCTGATTCAGTATAAACAACTGGTTAAAAAAGCAGAAAGCCGATGATTTAGTCTGCCATTTTTGAAGCAGAAAAGGAAAGCATGCAATCCTGGAACTGACATAGTATGGAGTCATAGTTTCTCATGTGGGAACCAGGCTGCTGTTTTTATTTAGAGTAATGGGTAGTTTCTGTAGCTTAAAGCAAACTTTTGTGTATCATGTCTCTGCTCTTCAGGCTTGTCTATACAAACAAGAACCACTTGTTGCTATCCCAAAATGTGTGGCACTCTATATAAAATCCCCAAATAGGAAAGATACTGTTATTTTCTCCAGAGCTGAATGTAAAAATCCTTGAAGGCTACAAGTTAAAAAAAAAAAGCAAAACTACCCTGTTTTCCCCAAAATAAAACATCCCCTGATAATAAGCCCAATCGGGCTTTTGAGTGCATGGCAATAAGGCCAAGCGCTTATTTCAGGGTTTAAAAAAAATAAGACAGGGTCTTATTTTCGGGGAAACACGGTACATAAGTGTAAATTCATTTAAAAGTACATTACAAAGTGAGATAATATATAATAAGCTGGCATTATTTTGCATCTGAAAAGAGTTTCTATAGATGCAGCATTTTTATATTTGTTATATGCAACTTCATCATATTTGAAATATTTAAAAATTGCCCATAGTTCTGTCTTGTTTAGAACCAACATCTGAACTAGTTATAATAGGTTATATCTGCAAATAAATAAGCAAATAAATAGCAATAGCACTTAGACTTATATACCGCTTTACAGTGCTTTCCAGCCCTCTCTAAGCGGTTCACATATTGCCCCCAACAATCTGGGTCCTCATTTTACCCACCTCGGAAGGATGGAAGGCTGAGTCAACCTTGAGCCGGTGAGATTTGAACCGCTGAACTGCAGCTAGCAGTCAGCTGAAGTAGCCTGCAGTGCTGCACTCTAACCACTGTGCCACCTCTGCTCTGTATGTAGGCTTGAAAAGAGAAATAAAAGAATTATAGGAACTAAAGTGTTAAACATGGACGAAGTTCATATTCCTGGTCCTGTGTTCATTTTCTATTCGTTGAAGAAAATGAATTACAATGGACTAGAGAGATCAATATGTTGAGGGGTTTTTTTTTCTCCCTCTTCTCCAAATAACATTTAAAGCTTCACCAGCAGGAGGCAACTTCCTGCCTTACAATACAGGAAGCTAACCCTTTATGGCCTTTAAAGCTCTCTGGTCTTTAAAAAAAACTTGCAGCTTTAATTAAAGGGCTATCTGAAAGATCTCACTTGTATTTTTAATCTTTCAAAGTTCTCCATTCTGACAAATGTGGGAGTTCTGAAGAGTGATTCCCTAACCTGAAAGCTTAGCTTAAAAGAAAAAGTCTTCATTAGCAAAGGAGAACTTCTCACACTGTGTGCCAAGACTAGAATCAAACCCATGTTCTCAGTCTTCAGCTGTTCTGAACCCATAGAAAAAGAAAGTCTGCATAATGAGCTTTTTTCAAAAAAACACAGCAGATGTGAGTAGGAAATGGTTTTTTATGGTTTCTTCCTACACCAAGTCATAACTCAGTTGTGGACATCAGGATGTTCTTATCTTTTTCTGTTTAGTTTGCCTTGCACATTTGCCACATAAAGTAGTAAGATTTGTACATTACATCTGTAGAATATTTTTGTGGCATTTTACAATCTGATGATTCTTAACCCTGTAGCAACTAATTTGAGAATTGCTTTGTAACACATTGCCTTGAGGATATTTTTGCATTAAGAAATGGGAAAAATCTCTAAAATCCCAATTGGATTTTGAACTGGGTCTTTCAAAAAGCCAGTCTGCAGACCTGATCTATCATTTGTATTTATCCATGCAGTTATGTGTTAACAGGATTGGACTGGTTCCCCAAATCAGCAGCTATTAGAGATCAAGCTGCTGAAATCTTATCAGTAAATTCCAAAGTTGATGCAATTTCCCAGAGTCCATTTTTTTTTAAAAAAAGTGTCTAATCACTTCAGCAATGTTCATAAGTGTGAAAAATTGTCTTAAGTCACTTTTTTTCAACGTTGTAACTTTGAATGGTCACTAAATGAATGATTGAAATTCAAGCGGTATCTGTATCAAAAGTAATACATTTGGTATGAATTGAATAATCCATGAATCAGGTTTACTGTGAACCTCATATATGGAAGAATTGCTGTTTGTAATCTCAGAAAACTGTAGTGGCTCACCCTAATCCTTTTCATAAGATCTGACCTTAACTGCCAAAACTGTTCCCAGGCTTGGGTGTGGAGTTCCTGTCCTGTTTTTGACTAAATATTATTGTTGCTGTTTTGTCCTAAGGATTATGTTTTAACTGTATTTTTAAATTATATATTTGAAACATTGTAAGCACCCAGAGTCTTTTCAGAGTTGGGCAACTTTAAGACTCAAGTAAATAAGTACATAAAAATAAAAATGCTTTTATTTATATTTATTTATTTATATTTATATTTGTATGCCACCCAACTCCCAAAGGACTCCCAATATACTTTTCTCCTGACATACACTGGGTTTTTGACAATAAAGGCAACAGACTATCATTGACCTATTTGTGATTATGCTAGTTGCCAAAAGTATTTTATATTGCCAGTAAGCTATATATTGGGGTGGGGAAAGTAAGTTAATTAAATTAATTAAATTAACAGTTACTTGCTTTCTAACAGTGGAAGTGTTCTTGAAAAATACAGTGCTGGAGAATATTGCTATTTTTACATCTATGCTGAGCTGCTTCCTCGTCTATCTCTAATCCCACACACTGTGTCAAATTCAGTTCCCAAGGTCTGTAAGGGAATACTGAGAAGAAGAAAGCATATGAGTCCATGGTGCAAGCCAGCTGATCTTTTGCTGGCCCAGATTATAGGATTAGAAGAACCAAGCAGCACCTGTCTTGAATTTTTGGAATGATTGGCTTTGCTGCTGGGTGCAGGATTGGTAGCAAATGAAGTTATCTGTCATCTGTTACTCTTCCTCATGTTTAGTATTATGATTTAGTCATTCAGGTGGGGGAAAGGAATCTCTTTTCCAATTAGGCATTTTACGGGAGCTTGAAAGTACCAGAAGGAGGGACCTGCCTAACAGATGGACGTGTCTAGGCTTTCAGAAATGCTTAATTTGCTTTGTTAGAGTATACAAATTCTCCCATCTTATTAGTCACTAGCAGCATGGCATATTCTATGAGAGTTTTATTAATTTAGCTTGGGAGGTGGCACCGAGGTAGTTTACTATATATGTTGGGATAATGCATCCAGGAAAATTGGTGGAAGACCTGTTGACCTTTTCCTGTGAACAGTAGGTAATTGGTAACAAATCATAAATGCTCCAGTTCATATCTCCATTCCTTCCCTTTGCTGTCTAGCTCTTTGACACCTGGTATCCAAAGTGTCTTCCCAGGGCAGCAGTTTGTTCCTCCATGGGCAGGCTGGTATCGAGTGAGGTGCAGTGAGGTTGTTCTACAGTTCAGAATTACAGTTCTGGTCCTTGACACTAATATACTTTTGCTGTAGGATTAGAGGGGAAACTTGATGCCAGTTGTTGTTAGTGCACGGATCAGCAATAAGGGAGCAGATTTCTGTACGTATAGCTTGCTGTAGTGTCACTGGCTATTTCCTATTGTCCACAGTTGATGGCCTGCTAGTTGTTCTACGGCGTATGTACATTTATTTTAAAACTTACACCTTAATAGCAGAAAGACAAAAATAGGAAGAGCATATTCTCACACTGTGAAAAAATAAATGCAGCCTGATACCAGATTAATCCATGACCAAAATGAGAAACAGATGGAGCTTGTCTTTCCAGTCCAAAAGAGAATAGTTTCCTGCCCTTTTCATCATAGGTAGGAGAAAGAGTCATAAGAATATAAAGAGTGATTTGTTTTGCATTTGATATGCAACTGTTGCTGGAACTCTTTCCTAATGGCTCCCTAGCTTTTCTACAATCTGTTTATCTGAGTATTTGTTTTCTTGGAAATCTGTTTTTGAACATTTTACCTTGACGTTTAAGGAGCCTGAGAAAACATTGATTGAAGTCATCACTGCTGAAGGAGATGCTACCAATGACTAAATCTAAAGTTTCACACTTTCCAGGACAGACTTTGAATGTTGGTTCAGAGTGTTCAGTAAAGCCACATTACAGTTCAGCATTTTCGATGCTGCTACTTTAACCACAATCTCTTTATCAACAAGACTTAAATGGAGTTCTAAACAGATTATAAGTATTGGAATACAACTAGTCCTCAACTTACAACAGTTCATTTAGTGACCATTCAAAGTAACAACGGCACTGAAAAAAGTGACTTATGACCATTTTTCACACTTACGACCATTGCAGCATCCCCATGGTCATGTTATCAAAATTCAGACACTTGGCAACTGACTCATATTTATGATGTTTGCAGCGTCCCGGGGTCATGTGATCACATTTTGAGATAAGCAAAGTCAATGGGGAAGCCAGATTCACTTAACCGTGATATTTAACAACTGCAGGATTCACTTAACAACAGAGGCAAGAAAGGTCTTGCTGTTTATTTTTAGGATATTTTTGAATGGAGGGCAGGGTGGTAGTGGTGTTGGTGGTGGTGATGATGATGATGATGACGACGACATCTTCTGAATTCTATGATGCAATAATAGATGGTCATCAATAGAGGGAGTACAGTTGATAGGATTTTTTTTTTCATTGCAGAGGTTAATGTTTTGCATGTGGTTTGCTGGCCTCTGGTGGTTCATGAACAGTGCTGGAATTTTCAACTGAGCCCAAATTGGTTGCATTCCTGAGCAAATGCTCTGTTAGACATTTCAGGCTCAGCTGGGGAAGCATTACATAAGTTATTTTTATAGCAGATGAAAAATACTTCTGGAAAATAGCTTATAGTAGTCTTTTATTGAAAGAGATGGGTGGGCAGGCATATGTTACAGCCATGTAATTTTGCATGTAAGCAAGCTGAAACCTGGAGTAGGCTATCTAAAGTTGATTTCGAATTCTCTACGAAGAGAAACTTTAATCCATGAAAAGTGGCTATAAGATTTTCTTCCCGGAAAACATACATTATGTGATGACCTGGGGCAAGGCACAGAGGCAACACAGTCAGCTGATAGTTCAAACCGCCTCTTTATTGCACCAACTTTCCCCCAAACGCTCCCACATTTCTGGCAAGTCCCAGAGCAAAGTGATCACACACACACACCTCCAGCAGCCTCTGGCTGCAAGTAGTCCAGCACAACGCTGTGAGCACAACGGCTGCAAAGCAAGAAATCCAGCGGGACAAGGGAATAAGTCACTGAGTCCAGGAAGCAAAGGAACAAGGCAATGGTTTCAGGAAGCAAAGGAACAAGGCAATTAATCCAGGAAGCAAGAAATAAAGCAAGAAGTCCAGGAAACTTCAAACATCAGCAACGGCGCACAACACTCAATGAATTCAGCATTTGTTCCCAACAAATGCCCCTCCCCACAGCGTCTCCTTAAATCTCAGTCCCCAGGTGTGCCTTGTGAAGAGGGGCGGGGTGCTCTCTTCCCGAGTCGTCGGGTCAGCCTGCGCTGTTCCCGCCTTCTCTCCACTCTCCGTGCTCGGGGATCAGGAGGGGATGATCTTTGCTCATTGCCTGAGCTCTGTCTCTCCTCATGTTCACTGCTTAGCCTCTCTTGGTCATCCTGCCCCATCCCAATCCTGAAAGGCCCTGGCCTGACTCGGCCTGCTCCTCCCCACATTCCTCTGAAGCCAATGAAGCCGCCCCCTCGATCTCCGTTGGCTCCAGCTCCGGCTCATCTTCCTCTGCAGATTCAGGCTCCGACGGGGGCATGAAAGATTATGTTAGCTGTCCATTACACTATTGAGAACTTTGCTCTGCTTTTTCAGCCAAAACACTCTCAGAACAACTGATAACATTTTTGTACTTTTATCCCCCCACCCAATAACAGAAATTCAGAAGATGAGTCATATGGCAATCCCTTTCTTAGCTTATGTATATCTGTTCACCTTGATGACCCATGAGTGCTGTGCCAAATCTGCTATGAATCATATTGTGAAGTATGCGGATGACACGGTAGTGGTGAATCTTATCTGGAACGACAGTGAAGAGGTGAAGGCTCTGGTGGACTGGTACAATAAAAGTAACCTGGTTCTAAATGTTAATAAATCAAAGGAGATCATTGTAGATTTTAGAAAGAGCCAGCATGGTCATACTCCACTCAGTATCTAGGATGCAGCTGTAGAGGTGGTCAACAGTATTAAGTATCTGGGGCAGTGATGGCGAACCTTTTTTTCCTAGGGTGCACGATAGCGTGCACGCGCGTGCCCACACCCATAATTCAATGCCCCCATGTGCCCCGCCCCCCGTGCATGCACACACAACCCCCGTGCTCCCCCACGCATGTGCGCATGACACCCCCCCGTGCCCCTTTTGGGCCTAGGCCTTACTGAAGCCTCCGGAGGCTGGAAACGGCCCATTTCCAGACTTCCGGTAAGCCCGGTAGGCCCATTTTTCGCCCTCCCCAGGCTCCAGAAGCTTTCCTGGAGCCTGGGGAGGGTGAAAATGGCCTCCCCCCCCCCGGAGGCCCTCCAGAGGCCAGAAACAGCCTGTTTCCAGACTTCCGGTAGGCCCAGTAGGCCCGTTTTTCACCCTCCCCAGGCTCCAGAGGCCTCCTTGGAGCCTGGGGAGGGCGCAAACGGCCCCCCCCGCCCTCCCGGAGGCCCTCCGGAGGCGGACTGCCCTCCCAGAGCCTCCGCACGAGCCCTGTACTTACCTGGCATCCAAAACAGGCCGTGTGGAGACTCCTGGGACGGGAGGGGCGGCGCGGGGGGGACAGGCAAAAATAAGCTGGCCGGCGCGCGCATGCGCGCCGGAGCTGAGCTAGGGCAACGGCTCACGTGCCTGCACATATGGCTCCGCGTGCCACCTGTGGCACACGTGCCATAGGTTCGCCATCACGGATCTGGGGGATTCAGATAACTAACAATCTGAACTGGTCTCTCCACACGTCATCCTTAGTGAAGTGTGCAAACCGTCTGCATTTCCTGCGTTGGATGAGAGGATATCTTTCTCCTTTTTACAGAGGCACAATTGAGAGCGTTTTAACAAACTGCATCACTGTTTGGTTTGGTGGCAGCAGTGCCTCAGATAGAGAGTCCCTTCAGAGAATGGTAAGGACAGCAGAGAAGATTATAGGAAGCTTGCTTCCTGTTATTTAGGATACTAAATAAGCGTTATATGCTTTGGCATTGTCAGAGACCCCCACACCCACTTTACAGTCTGTTTCTCTTGCTCCCCTCTGGGAGGAGGTTTCGAAGTATTTCTAGCAGGACTACCAGATTCTGTAACAGCTTTGTTCCCTATGCCATCCGTCTAGTATTTTTCTCACCATGTACATGTATACATCCGGACTAGACTGTGTTGTTTCTCTGTGTCATATAATATATGTGGGTATATGCATAATTTTGTATTCATTTATTTTGTCATGTTTAGGTAGTGTATATTGGAGGTGACCTTTTGAGAGCTGTATGCAATGAAATTTCATTTTAATATATGCCGATTAGTGTACATTCAATGTGACAATATAGTTATTATTATATTATATTGCCCAGAGTCACCTTTGAGAGCTGTATGCAATGAAATTTCATTTTAATATATGCCGATTAGTGTACATTCAAAGTGACAATAAAGTTGTTCTAGTCTAGTCTAGTCTATTTTCTATTCTATTCTATTCTATTCTATTCTATTCTATTCTATACAAATTACTGAACTATTATTGTTAATGGTAATCTTCTAAAAATGGTTCTTCTTCTATTTACTACATTTAAATTCATTTGCTGGGGCTTCTCATATTTGTCTTTCCTCTTTTTTAACATATGGGAAATATACTTCTTGGCATTTGTTGGTACTTAATTAAATTAAATTAATTAAAATTTGACTGGAATCAAACTTCCAGATTTCCTCAGCACAACTAATTTTCTTGGCCACAGTACTATATTATGGTGATTTGCATAGCCACCTTCCAGATTTATTTATTTTTTAACTTTACAATCTACAAAATATCTCCTATGTAGATGCTAACCTTATCTGACCCCGCTTAGTTTGAGTTTGGCAAGATTATTTAGATCAGAGTTTCTCAATGTTGACAGCTTGAAGATTTGTGGATTTCAACCAAGCTGGCTGGGGAATTCTGGGAATTGAAATACACACATCTTCAAGTTGCCAAGGTTGAGAAACACTGATTTAGATGCTATATTGCTAACGTACGATAAAAAAAATTAATTGAGCTTTTGAGAAATGCATTCTAGGCTTACTAGTCTATTGATAGGGGATTGTATTGTTACATCCCTTTTCCACTGTTGGTTGCATTTCTGTGCTATGACTGGAGGATGAGGCTCTCCTTTTTGGTTTGGTTGCTTTACGGGGAAGCATCAACTTTTGTATATTTGCCTGCATCTAGTTCTTTTTTTGCAGTGGATACCAACCTAGTGCATAAGTACATGGCTGAAAGGGACTGATGCAGATTCATAGCAGGTATCCACACATGTCATTTGGGCCCTTTCCACACAATTATTGCCTCATCAAATACCAGTCATTTTACCTTTTCTTGTATTACTGTGTCATACCATATCATAATATAGTAATGCAATACTTTGCCTGTCCTCTAGCAGGAAGTCCACCTTTTAGTACTGTATAATTGCTTTGCTTTATTGTTCAGAGTTGTAATTTATGCAGAAATGCTTGGCTGAAAAATAGTGACCCGGAGGACTTTATCACTGAATGGAAATTTGAACCTGGGTCTAACAGTCCTCTTAATCAGTATAATACAACGGAACTTACGTAAATTCCAACACCTTTGATACATTTAATCCCTAATCAGAAGTTTCTTCCTTTTAGTTATGTGGATCTTTTAGAGGTTTGTCTCCTGGAATTTAGCAGATTAGGTCATTTTTCAAAAACAGCACTTCTTTGTAAAATCCTAAGTGTGGCATTTTTTTTTCTTTGAAGGAATGAATAGCTCACGTGACTTTTCTAGGAAAGGCAAGCTAGAAAATATCTTGAGATATTCCAATATAGGCAACTCACTCACTCTGGGGATTGTGGTAAAAATAGCCACCCCATAAAACTGTGACACTTCTGTGATCCTAATTCAAGATTGGGATTATTTTTTATGTCCTGTATAACAGGATAAGGAATCATTATGTGGTGTGTATGTAAAATATGATTATTATTTTTGAGTTTCTAAAATGTTAGGCAAACTGTATTGGAGTTTAGCTAGCTAGGCAATCACTCCACTGTTGTGTTAAGAAAGGACTTAAATGTTTTCAAAGTTGTATCAGATCCTAATACTGAATGGCACATGTTCTAAACTTCCCCTAGAATAAAACAAGGCAATATAATGTCCTCTAAATACTTGGCCCTTAATTTAATCTGTCCAACTGGCATAACTAAGAGCAAAAGAATGGGGACATTTAAGCTCAAAACATCTGGAGATTAAGATGCTTAACTGGGTTATCTCATCTACAATATTGGTTTTGTGTACCATTCCCCATATTGTGTTTGTTGGCTTGTAGACAGATGTCCTAAGGGTAGAATCTGTTCTTAGGGAGTAAAAGGACAAAACTGCATTCAACCATTCTTTCTCTTTTGCCCTCCCTGCTGTTCGGTAAAAAACTGTTTTGGATCTTGGGAGATGCTTCAGATTAGTGCATTCTTCTGTCCTTCTTTCAATGTTTCTAGATGCTTTTTTGCTAGATGACAGACATTTCTGAACCATGGAACTGTGCTTCTTGGGAAATGCTTCAGTTACTGATATATGCTTTTTTTTTTAAGGAAAAGGATAAGTTTATTTGGAATGTATAAATTAGATAAACAGTTGAAAAGACTAACTATCAGAAATCCAGAAGAAAATTAACTACGAGGGAAACATTAAGTTTCCAAAACCCAGCTTTCCCTGCTGTTGAAATTTTAAGATGAGAAATCAGTTTTAAGTAAGAATTGGTGGCCAAAGGGAAATATTAAACTGTTCCACCTTTGAAACATTCTTGCACTTTGGGAAATAATACTAATGCATCTTATTTATGTAAGCATTTTATTTAATATTGCAATTATATCTTGCATTATTTCCAGGAATTCAAAGGCAAAATAGATTTCCTTTAATTTTTATCGTCACAACAACAATCCTGTGAGGGAGACTGACAGATAAAAATGCTGGTACAGAATCACCCAGTAAATTCCTTGGACAGGTTATATTCTTCATATTTGAAGCTTGATACTTAATCAAAACCAAGGTCCTGATTTGTAGAAAAGGTACTTTTAGTTTATTTGAAAACAGAGCTTGAATTCAACTGACGGCTTCAAAGTAGCTATTCTACTTTGGAAGTAGAATTGAAATAACAAGGCAGATCCCAATAGAATAAATGTTTACCATGAGATAAATATATCCATGCACTTCATTTATTTATTATACAATACAATACTTAAAAGATGCTCCAATCCATAAGGACTTTGGGTGGCATGCAGTAGTTCAAACTATAATCAGAGACAAAACAATTAAAATAATAATGATACTCAATTAACTATGATGATCATCCAAACAAAGCTAAGGACCCAAATCTTCCAAATTTAACTTGATAAAGTAAGGAGACTTGGGTTGCTGGTGCTTCTTGAGGTAAAAAGTGAAGGAATCCTCCATATTAAATGTTAAATTGATGACTTTTTCCTCTTTTTTTGTACACTATTTTTTTCTTTTTTGTGGTTGTTAGGGTTGAATGTAAGCTTTTGTTTTGTTTCATTTTATTTGTTTTACTGTTTGTATTTTATTTTTATGATAAAACAATAAATAATATTTAAAAAAGAAATGGAGGAATCCAGTGTCAACAGAAAGCCTGTTGTTTGCAACATACGCCTTGAACCAGGGGTCTCCAACCTGTGGGCCATGGCCCATTAGTGGGCTGTGAGGGGTTTGCAACCGGGCCGCGGAAACTGCCGGCGAGCGTGCGCGCATCCTCACTTGCACGAACAGCAGGTGAGCGTGTGCACGCACGCTCCCTTTGCATGAGTGGCAGTCCCAGGTGCTCACCACTTGCACAAATGGAGCTGTGTGCATGCGCTTACCATCCGCTCGCACGGAACCATCTCCTCCCCTCCACCCCGCCGGTCCACAAAGCCGGAAACATTGGGGAACTCTGCCTTAAACCATAAACAAAGTACAAGAACTTTGAACTAGTTGGATTCATCTTTTGTCTAGAAACGGGTAAAGGAAGTTTGAGCCTTGTGCATGAACTCTGAGTCATTAGTTTATAACCTGCTTGGGATTTTCCCTGTGTTAATGTTATGCAGGTCTTCGCAAAATAAGCTTACATTTCTGTTTTCTTTTACTGCTATTACATCAGTGATTTTACCTCTGTGGAGTATTATTTTTTGTTGAAACAGTTCTGGGGTGGGAAACGAGATTTTTTTATTTTTACTCATATGAACATTTTTAGAAAATGATTTACAATGAAGATTCTAATTGAGGACGAGAAAAAAGAATGCAACCTCTGCCAGACAGCATCTTGGAGTTTAGCAAGCGTTAAGCACAAAGTGTCCACAGCCCATTTGTCAATCCGGCTATTATGTAGCACATTCATATTTGCAAAGAATTCTGTCCATGAAGTCCAACCGGATTCTTTGGAAAAGGCCCAGGATAAACTAATTCAGCAGACCCCTCCCCTGGTGTCTGAAAGTGTCCTCAGATATCAAATTTATATCAATCACAGGAAGTCTTGGCAGTCAAACCAGTCACTTTTTCCCCTCACATCTGGAAGTAAACTTTTTTCTGCTTTAAAGGTCACAGGCATCATGGGTAGGGCATGGATTGAGGGCCATAGAAAACATGGGAAAGGAAGAATAAAACTAGATTTCCACCTTTTTAGAAACAGTTATTTTTAAATGGCCTGGAACGCAGCCAAACTACACAACCCTCTTTCTCTCTTCCTCCTTCCTCCTCCCTTCCCGGTTTACAGTTGTTGCTGAATGAAATGTGACTGCAAGATTTTTTTGTGTGTGTGCGTTCAATCTCTTTTTGGAATTTATGAGTACTTTTGTTTGCTGAGAACAATATTTTTACAACCGGATGAATTCAGAAATACATTGTGTGCCACGCTGTTTGTAATGTAGGGTTTTGTGCTCTTTTTCAACTTTCACAATCTTTAAGTACCTCACAGATTGTATTACTCAGGGAACTTTTCTTCTAAAGTGACTGATAGGTGTGTGTGTGTGTGTGAGGGTGGGTGTGTGGTGTTAATGGATGCTTGTGGCTTTTCTTTCCTGCATGACTTGAAATCTTAAGCATTTAACTTAAAGAAATGGAGGAAACACTTCATCTTCCAGTCTTTCCTCCAGCCCTTCAAACAAGAGCTTGGGGAAAGGTTGTAAAAACAGAACCTTTTGCATTTGATCTACAGGTATTTCTTACATTAGACAAGGGAAGTTGTGTGCTGAAAGCTACAAAATCTCTGAAGCCTGTCTTGAAAACCAGTTCCATATGAATGGGAATCAAAATTGGCATGAGGTTAATATGTGCCTGTAGAAAAAATATGTGCCTGTAGAACATTAGGATGAAGGGGTGTGTGTTTTGATGGCTCAGTTTTAGTGGTGAATAAGTGCAGTTCTAATTGTTATTATGTAAATCTGATTTATTTCGATGTAATCTGAGATATGTAATAGTTTTCATTTGTAGACTGACAATTATATCAAAATAAAGCAGATTTGGATTATATATTGGCCAACTATAATATAAAAAAAAGATTAATTTTAGTCTTTGACCCTAAAAACTTTCTACTATTAAAACAAATATATTTTGGAGGGTGTTTTCTATAAGGGTTGCGGTGTTAAAGCAGTGTCAATCCCAACTGTTACTGTACCTCCAAATTTTATAAGAGCACATTATGAACAATGAAAAACTATGTCTGAAAAATCAGTTCTAGGTATTTAATTATTTATTATCAAATTTATATCCATCTCATAACTCCGAGCAGTTTACAAACAGAGACAAATATAAAAATAGTAAACAAAAATGCAACAATTTAAAAATAAGGGGGGGAAATGTAAAAATCATATTATAAATACAAAAATATATAACATTCGCAGTAGAGGTAAAAGCTTTCCATCCATCAAAACATACAGGACAGTCAGTACACCAGTTCTACCACAATCATCGTTCTCCATGGCTGTTGGCATAACTGTAGTTTTAAGGCCTTGAAAAAGGCCAACAGGATCAGGGCCAAGCTGATTACTAGATTGATGATGTTTCTACCAGGTGGATGCCACAGCAGAAAAGGCTCTCCTCTTGGACCCTGCCAAATGACACTTCCTGCCTGACAGGACCTATAGTCGTGATGGCGAACCTATTCCCAACTTGAAACAGGCCATTTCTGGCCTCCGAAGGGCCTCCGGGGTGTGGGGAAGGCCATTTTCACCCTCCCTAGGCTCCTAGAAAGGCTCTGAAGCCTGGGGAAAGCAAAAAAATGGGACTTCTGGTCCAATCGGAAGTTGGCAAACGGGCCATTTTCTGCCTCCGGAGGGCCTCCAGGGGAGTGGGGAAGGCCGTTTTCGCCCTCCCCAGGCTCCTAGAAAGGCTCTGAAGCCTGGTGAGAGCGAAAAATGGATGTGCCATCGCATGGCAGGAGCGGGGGGTGTCACACGCGCATGCGTGGGGGGGCCGCATGGAATTATGGGTGTGGGCACGTGTGCGCGTGACCCCCCCCCATGCTCTGCCCCTTTTGGCACGCGAACCAAAAAAGGTTCGCCATCACTGACCTATAGGATACCTCTCCTGCCCAACTTGTTTAAATAAATAAATACATATTACTTCATTAGTTTTACAAGGTATGGGTAAAAAAAATTAATAGATCATACTTCTGAAGATTTCCGGCACATCCAGCCAGTATCTTTATCTCCCTCCCAAGAGGAACCCTGGTCATAACTTTCTTAGCTCATTTTAAGATGAGATATGTAGACGATTCATCAGAGGATAGTTTCAGTATGTATGGTTCATGTTCAGAAGCTATTCACTGACTATTAATATAAAGTTGTGGCAGTTCCACAATGATTCTATTTTTTTCCCCTATTCTGCCAGGAAATAGACAGTATTTGGTTAAATGTTCTTATTTTTCTAGAGTAGTGCTTAAGTGTACAACAGGCAATGATTCATGGCTATAAAGGCATGCTGGCTTGTAAGGTAGATCCAGTGGATGCGTGATTAAATTCATTACTGACCAACAGCCACTTTTACTTTCTCCAGAAAGGGAACCCAGCCAGCAGTTTAACTAAGCATTTAATCTCCAGGAACCCCCTTATATCATATATCATCATATATTGTTTACTCTTTAGATTCAGATTCTAGAGTTGCTATTGGTGCATCAGTTGTAACTGATAAAACTACTACTGACAGTAGCAAGCAGCTAGGAATAGTAGGCCTGACTGTAGAAAAATACCTTTCTGTAAACCTGCCTGTTCAAGAAAGCATTATTTTGCCCCAAATAGACACTTTTTAAAATAATTTCCTCTACTTTGACTGAGTTCAACTTTTGTTGTGTCTCATTAATGAATGCCCGTAAGAACTTGAAGAACCAGAGTTTAGATTTACCTACACTTCACCAATTTCCCAAAACAATTTAATAGAAATTGGACAATGGTTTGTGAAAGCAAGAGTATCAGTAATGTATGTGTTCACTCAAGTCTGTAAAATCAGTTTAGCTCAAGGCAATCTATGACCCAGTATCTAATCTAATTGAAAGAGAGCTATCTTCTGCTGCCTAAATGATAGATGGAGGAATGTGAGATCGGGAGCTGGCCTGTGGTTATCAAGATCATCTATACACATACGAAAATATTGTTTTCTTCAAAAGTGTAACTTCACTTTTTTGAAAACAGATTACCAGTAATAGTCCCTACATTCAGATGCAGTTACTTGAAAAAAATAGGCAAGAACTAAGGAGATCATATGTGATCACCCATACCTATCCATATATATCCATAATCTTTGCCTAAAGTATGATGCAAACACTGTATTATACATCAGTTATTTCATTTACCAAGAAATGAGTAGGAATCTCTTATGTTGGATGGCAGTAGCTAGGAAATTATCTTGTTTGTTTTATCACAAGATAACTCTTTAGAAAATCTTGTCTTTCCATCTTGTCCATCACAGGAGTTTTTTATTCTTAGAATTAGGACACTGAGTACATGACTGTTTGAATGTAAATTTTAAAAAATGTTCCCAATGTTAGGATGATTTAAGAGCACATGTCAGTGAAATTTCAATAAGAAGAACATAAATATACCTGTTCCTAGCCCTACCTAGAGCAGCAATTTATGTCGTATTTCAGATCCAATGTGAGCCTTATTTTGAAATTCTTGTGAAACGGTTGTCAGTAAATCATACTGTTAGCTTTCCAATCTATCTGTTTTCCTATGCATGTTTGGGGGGAAAATTACAAGTATGTTAATTAGACAAATTTTCTCTATAGGGATCTGCGGAGAAATAGAAAGAAAAAGCCATTTTTATGTGGCCTTTCATATAGTTGATACAAAAATTCTTACAGGCAAGATATTGAGCACAAAGATGATTAACAGTTCTTCTGTAAGGGGGTGGTTCTTTGGATTTTGCCATACTGTTCTACCTTGCTCAGGCTATATTCATGCTATTACGATGCTCTACTCTCTTCTCCCCCCCCCCCCTTTCTGTAATTGGACAGGAATCTGCTAAGAAGAGACACAAAACTTCCTTTTCACAATGCAGTGGTTTTAAAAGAACACACTTCTCACCTGATTCCACTCAAGATTGGGGGTAGTTTTATGGGGGTTGTGATAGAAGGCAAGTAGCTGTGCCTTGAGCTGCTACTGCCTTCTTCAGCAGCTCAGTTTCTCTTAATTTTAACCAAAAGCCATTTTTAACTATGTTTCCAAGTCTCATGTAACCCCTTATCTCTGATCTATATTCCGGAAGGTTAATGGGATAGTAAAACCTTCTTAAAGATAGATAAATGTGTTCCAGTTTCCTCAGGGTAGTTCTCTACTAAAGACGTTTTCTTTCCCACCCTGCCGAGGTATCTCATTAAGCTCCCCACTAGTGTCATTATTAAGTTTTCATGTGTTTCTCTGCTTTGATGCTAATCTTTGTGCTTGCATTTAATTCTGTTCTGTACAGCACCAATGTGGTTATGAATTATTCTGAAATTGAGTCTAAGGTTCGAGAAGCAACCAATGATGATCCTTGGGGACCTTCAGGGCAACTCATGGGGGAGATTGCCAAGTAAGTAATTTGATTCAGCTCTGTTGAAAGATACATCTTTAAGTATATATGCCACTGCTGCTTCATCGCTCCTGAAGGATATAAATAAATTAGGGAGCGAAGTGTATTAATGATGGAAAAGAATGATTACAAGCAACTACTTTTAAATATAGGTTGTCCTCGTTTAATGACCATTTGCAGTTACAGTGCTGATGAAAAAATAATTTTGCGACCGGTCCTCACATTTAAGCCCTTCGCAGAACTGTAAAACACATGAAGATTATAAGCATGGTCCCCCTTTCACTTAGTGACCATTTTGTTTAAATTGCCAGTCCCAATTGTGGCAACTAAACGAGAACTACCTGTGTTCCTTTTATTAAGTAACACGTAATGTTTCTTTTGGATAAGAATCTTGTAATGCATTTTTCAAATATAAATATTGGGGCTCCTTCACAACCATGTTTTCCCACAAAGAGCACCTGAAAGTCATGTTGGACTAAAATAATAAAGGTGTCTTTATTTTTATTTTTTCATGATTGCCAATGGAAAGACATCAGCATTGCTAACTCTGTATATGAAATACTTGATCTATATATAAATGGTCCACAGCTCTTAATTGCTGATGGAGGCTTTTAACTCAGAGCAAGTCTGCCACCTGCTGTCAAATGCAAGTGCTGACATAAAGTAACACCATTGATAATTCTTTCTCCTTCTTCCTTGTTCTTCCTCATTTTCATCTTTTTCTTTTCTAGGGCTACTTTTATGTATGAACAGTTTCCAGAACTTATGAACATGCTTTGGACACGGATGTTAAAAGACAATAAAAAGAACTGGAGGAGAGTTTATAAGGTATGTACAGTAGTGAGTTTTTGTATTAATTTATTAAAACCTTAATTTTGGTGTAAACTTAGAATGCTGAAAAACACATCTGAATGTTTTAATTTTACCACAGTGTCCTCTAGCAATTAACTCAGTTTTGTGCGTTCATTAACATAATATCCATGCTAAACTTCACAGGTTTCCAGATCCTCTGTGTGCAATTAGTAGAACTTGATTTTAATCAAGTTAATTCTTTTTCAGTATACATTTTTAAGAACTGGTCTGCTTTGAAAACCAAGGGATTTTTTAGGGATGGGGGAGCGCAGGCTGTTGTTGTTTTTATAAAAAGGCTCTTAAATTGAATTCCTTCTAGCAATTTTGACTTTTATTGCTTAATAAAAACCAAATAAGGGATCCTCAGTAACTTGATCTTCTAAATCTCTCCTAGCAGTCCACTGTTGAGAGATCCAATTTTAAATATTTGTTCTGAATGTTCGTTTAAAAAACTCAATTTGAAGCTGTTAAAGGAACATTCTACATTTATTTCTGATACTTTTTATATATTCTGTTTTCTCCCTCTCAATGCACAGGCTTATTTATTACATTTTATATTTTTTATTTCATCTTATTGGGCATAGAACCAGATGGTTATCTCTTGTTTTACTCCCATTATTGGCCCAGTTCAGTTTTATTTCTTCTATACTTGCTCTTCCACTATACTAGTGAAATTCAAGTATGTGTAATGCCATATTTCCACAGTATCTTGCAGCACTAAAAAGCTTTAAATTTAAAATCTATACAGTCCACACAATTCTGAAGATGTTAACTTTTTAAAAATAGGAACTTTATGCCTGTTTTGTATTGTGATTACTTGCTCTAAACATACATACATACATACATACATACATACATACATACATACATACATACATACATACATACAAAAATACGTTTTAATGCTATTATGCATTTTGTTCAATATTGTTAAGGCTATATAGAATGATCTGTTTACTTTCAGTTACAATTTATAGACATGTTTCTGCTGACGGTGAATTCTATGCATCTGGGGGCGTTCCATTTTGTTTCCCTGGTTTTAGTTTTTCAAAAAGAGGCAAATTCTGGAAGCTGCAGGAAGTTTAGAGAATTAACATATTTTAAAAACTTATTTTTGTTTTGAAGTTTGCTTACATTTATCTGAAAATACTGAATTTTATACATCAACACATTTCCTGCAGAAAACGGCATAGAAAAATTGCTGTAAAATTGCTTTTAAATGGAAAAACACTGGGGAATAAAGTAATTGCAAAAAAGAGACACAAAAGAAAATTGTTTCAGTCTTTAAAGTTCAGAACGTTTTTTCCCCAAATTGCCTTAACTGCAATTTTTCTCTTCCAAGAAAAAAAAATCATTCTTCAGGCAAATATCGTATGAATTAATGTTCTCCATTTATTCTTTTGTCTCAGTGCAAAACACAGATTTACATCTACACAGTATTGCTAGTAGTTCTGTAACATTTTTAAGTTGGCTCATTTTTACCAGAATGAGTCCTACTTTTCTTTCTAATTTATTGCACGTTTAAGCTTTCCTTTTCATTGCAGTTTAAAATACTGATGGCGTTTTTCATGCAGTCATAAGGTGCTTTGTATTTTTATAGTCTCTGCTGCTGCTATCTTACCTCATAAGGAATGGATCAGAGCGTGTTGTTACAAGTGCCAGAGAACACATTTATGATTTGCGATCCCTGGAAAATTACCACTTTGTAGGTGAGCGATAGAAGAACCTTATAAGCAAATTAAAGCAGTTGTTGGAGTTGTCAGTCACCTGAACCAGCTTAGAAGCTTCCCTGCTCTAATTAGAATGTGACTGTTGCCGGTTGTGTGAAGAGTGCAGAATCCGAGACGTGGGGCCCTAGAGTATTAATTAGTGAAGACAAGAACTTGCAGAAAAGACCAGCTAATAACAACAGAACCAACACAACATGAGTGTTTGGGTTTATATTAAAATATGCACTAGAGACTTGTTCCCTGTGGTGTATATAAAGGAATAGCTTTAATCATCTGGGAAGAAAGGTTAGAGCTCCAAAACATACACATCTGTTTGAAGCTAGGGATTTTTTTTCCCCTCCTACCAAATAATATTTACAGTGCTCAGGCAGCAAGGCCAGTGTTTTTTCTGAATAAAAAAGAGGCTTTGAGAGGTGGAGCAAATTTTAGTGTGTAGTGCACTTCAGCTGATAAGATTTTAAAAATACAGATTTGAAGCAAGATAGAAAGCTAGCAATTAGCATTTTAAAAAACCCGATTCATTTTTTTCCTTTTCAAATACCCCACCCCTTCCTAAAGACTTGAGAAGCAAGGTTGTTTTAAGTGGGTTAAAACTGACAGGAAATGTGTTTTTAAGCATCATATTTTTCACTTTTTTAAAGTGAGCTTTTTAGTAGATCAATGTGGGTTAGAAAACTGTAGAAAATAAAATTGTGCTCTAATGCTGTCACTTTAGGTTAAGATGAAATATTGGCTATAAAAAGTATAACTTATATTCAATAAATAAAATTGCTTTAGAAAACATAACTTTAGCAGTTCTTGGGTTCATTTTATATAGAGATTTCTCCAAATGCTTAAAGACTGTTCCCAATTTCTTTTCGTATGCGTCTTTTTTCAGATGAGAATGGCAAGGACCAAGGTATAAATATACGCCAGAAAGTGAAAGAAATGGTAGAATTTGCCCAGGATGATGACAGGCTTCGTGAAGAAAGGAAAAAGGCGAAGAAAAACAAAGATAAATATGTTGGGGTTTCTTCAGACAGTGTTGGAGGATTCAGATACAGTAAGTCCAGCTTGGAGAGGACAGGTGGTGGCTTTAGTGACATGCAGTGGTATTTAAAAGTTAGTGAACCCTCTTGAATTTTCAGTATTTCTGCATAAATATGACCTGAAACCTGATCTATTCACATATAAGTCCTAAAACTAGACAAAAAGAACCTAGTCAACCAAATGAATCAAAAATCTTATACTTTGGTCATTGATTTATTGAGGAAAAAGATCCAAAGCTACATATTTGTGTGACAAAAAATAAGTATGAAATACAGGTGAAACAGACACATAGTGCATGGATACATACATATTTAACACATCATAATTTGAATGAAATTAATTTGATATAAAGTACCTCAACAACTATATCTCAGGTGGAACAAGTAATGCTCGGTTAATGGTAGTAATTGGAACTGGAAACTCATAAAGCATAACATCACATGACCATGCCAACTTACAGTAGCAGTTCCAGTTGCTTTCATTAGTCAAATCCCACAAGGTCCATTGATTGGAACATCACATGATCACCATTTGTAACCACCTACCAGCTTCCCCATTGACTTTTTTGTAGAAACCAGCAGTGAAGGTTGCAAATGGTGATTTTGTGACTGCAGGACTTTCTGACATTGTAATTCAGACCCAGTTGCCAAGCGCCTGAATTGTGGTCACCTGACTGCTGGGATGCTTCAACGGCTGCAACTACGAGAACCAATCCTATGTCTCCTCAGCACCATCTTAACTTCAAATAGTAGCTGAATGAGTGGTAACTGAACAGGGATTACCTATCTAGGAAAGGAACTCCCACATTTTTGAAGATTTATTGCCTAATATTGAAATAATTACTTTTTTCATGATGGCTTGGTTTATGTGAAGGGGAGCAGAACCATGTAGTTTTGTGTGCAAGTAAGTATTGATGACTTGAAATAATGCTTTTGATGAATCTGCTTGGTGATCTTGAGAGAAATGGAACTAGTAATTTGCCATATTCTGTGAACTGAACTCATTTCATCTGGAGGGTCACAAATGAAAAAAGTTATCAGAGGCAAAAATTACTGAAACAACTTCATTGGCCCAGTTCTTGTACTGTCATAAAGTGGCTGCCATCAGAGTTGAGGCTAGTCAAAAAACACAAGAGACATGAACACAGCCATTGAACAGAAAGTAAGCAGATGAGATTGCTTTTTAATACCACATTTAGCTCCTGATGCAGTTGTCCATACATAAACCATTCCATGTATAGTGCAGCTGGTTTTGGTGGTCCATGACCAAACTGAAATGCACTTGTTTCAGATGTTTGTAGAATAAAATGTGATGGAATAAGTAGACGTGTCCAGTAGAGATATCATTGTTCCAAGCAGGAGTGGGGAAAGTGAGGAAAAAAATGAGGCTGAGGGACTTCCTTTGGGACAGTGGCCCTTGACGCTGCTGAGGGGAAGAGAGGAGACGGAGAAGAGAAGATTGGAAGACTGGCGGCCAATAAAAAATGTCACCCTAGGAGGCTCTTCTAGATTGCCTTGCTTTTCTCAGCCCATAAACTGCTTCAGAAGCCCTCCAAACTTCATTTCATCCTAAACCTGGAGCAACCAAGCTGGGGGGGGGGGTTGGTTGGTTGGTTGTTTCAGCAGTCCATGAACAATCCAAAAATATCTCTCAGAATTTCTGAAATCCAATCATTTATTTCAAGGTTGCAGCAGTTTTGTGTATGCTCCTATTCTTTCCTATCCTGTCTTTTTTTTCTGGATATGGAAGCATATTTTCTAACAAAGCACTCAGCTACTGTCACCAACAGATATTTTTCCCCAATAATGTCTGTGAGGGGCCCAGATGCAGTCTTGTAACTCAAGATGGTACATGGTGCTTTGCAGCAAGCCAGCTTCTTATGGAAAATACTCTAAAAAGGAAGTTAAACACAAATGGAGGCAATGGACAAGGGATAGAATAGCAGACATATTGTCTCCATGGATGTTGTGTATCTTATCTGTGATCATCTGGTGCGATGTATAAATGGAGCTGTGTGAGCAGAGGAGGGGACTTGGTAATTTCAGATTAGGGGAAATAACCTGCCATGAGCTAATGGAAGTGGGCAGAGAGAAATTTTCACATGTAAGTAATGTATGAGTTTGTATTTTATTACTCTTAGCGCATGTGCTATGGTATAACAGGGCTAAGTGCTTGTTCATGAATATAAAACAAAGTGATGTTGCACACAATCTAGTATCAGTACAGAACATCAGTAAGTATACCTCAGCAATTATAACTGAAATTCTTTGGGCCACTGTTTGATGGATTGTCCCCGAAAGAAATTAAATGAGAAGCTACTCTGCATTATTATGATACAAATGACAGGATTTTAATATGAGAAATAATCTGTATTTGGCCAGTATATATATTTTTTCAAATTAAAAGAATTTGGCAAACAAAATCACAATTTTGAGAATTTTAAATAAATCTGCAAGGGATTATATTCGGCTTTAAATCTTCCCTCTTGGCTACCTAAACTATGGAATTTAAACCTAACCACATAAAACTGTGTTTAAAAACAACTGAGGAAAACTGGCACCTTCTACTACAGTTCACAGCCAGTTGGCTCTCTTGCAAAGCAAATTTTGTTTATGTAGCTATTGGGGGAAAGGGGTGGGGTGAGGGTGGGAGAATGGGGAAATTAAAAACTCCTAACTAGCACATAAGGGGATAATGTGCTGCATCGTCATTAAAGACTTTGAAGAGAGTTTAAAATTGTTAACTGAGGCTAGAAATATTGCCGTCTTGCAGGGTTTGGTATGAGATCCCCATGACAGCCTGGTTAAGAGTGTACTAATGAACATTTATTATATTTGGACTTTGTCATACATGCTTTATATGAGCCTCATTGGGCAGAAAGATTTTTACAGTGTTTAGCTTAGCATATTTGTCAACAATAACATCTTTTAACTATATTTTCTGGCAATAGGACATTATTATGTGCAATATAATGTATTATGTTAATTTGGCTCTGTAAAAATGCTTAAAATTTTTCTGTTGTTGTTTTTAACTCAGATTTAAGTTCCATTGTGAGTAAAACTGCTAGAAGTAGTAGTATTTTAGGGTTATTTACTTTTTTCTTTTCTTTCATTCTTTGACTATCTGTTTACATTACGTAGGTGAAAGATACGATGCTGAGCCCAAGTCAAAATGGGATGAGGAATGGGATAAAAACAAAGGTGGATTTCCTTTCAGTGATAAACTAGGCGAACTGAGTGATAAAATTGGGAGCACAATTGATGACACCATCAGCAAATTCCGAAGGAAAGACAGGGAGGATTCTCCAGAGAGATGCAGGTATTTCTGGCATCAGTCTTGTTTTTATGTAGTTCTTGTAATAGTTCTTTTAATGAGATTTTAAATATTTGTTTACTGAAAAATTACATTTTCTGTGTCGAGCATCTTCTTCAAAGTGGTTTATAATCTAGTGTTTTAATATAAAATATGTTCGTTTTCTTGGCAGCAATATGGAAGCAATTTGTAATTTTCTTTTTCTAGGTTGCATTTCACTTTCCCAATTTATCCTACAACCTGAATATTTTCCGGAACTCTGTTCAACTTACACCTATTGTTCAGCAACCATTCAAAATTACAATGGCGCTGAACAAATGGTGGTTATGGCTGATCCTCAGAATTCTGACCATCCCCATACTCCCTCAATCAGGTGATCACAATCTGGGTGCCTCACAATCACATGATCCCCATTTGCAACCTTCCCTGCTAGCTTCCCCAGAAAATCAGTGGGGAATCCAGCAAACATCGCAAGCTGCTGGGATAAGTCTTCCTCACTTGCACCCCAGCCCCTCTGTGCTCCCACCACACTGATCACACATGCATGCTCTCTTTGCCTCTCCCACCATTTGTGTACCCTGCACATCCTCTGGGAGCTTCACCGCACCACCCTCACGTGTCCTGCCAACCCTCACCAACCCTCACACATACTCTCACCATGCTTCTCTTGTAGTCCCCTGTACTCTCACTGCTTTTCCCTCACACCCCTACCCACCCTCCAATCCTTGCTACACCTCCCTTGCATCCTCAGGTGCCTGTTTGCACCCTGAACCTAGTATGTGCCAACCTGGATGATACTGAAAAATATTGAAGTGCTTCCTTCTGTGGTCTCTGTTATTGCCTTATCTTTACCGTAAAATATATACATGTTCCAGAATATAGGTAATCTTTGTGTGTTCAATATGTATTACAGCGGTCTTTTCCTTTTTTATGAATTCTATAAGTAAGCATATCTTGTGATTTTAGTGCAACTCTTAAGCATAAATTCTCTTTATTGTGGTTAATTTGATTTTCCAAGGCCCTGACTACCTGTCACACTAGATGGAGCAGTTGCACTTCCATCATTCCTGATTGACACCAGCCAACTTTTAGTCCTAGACTCTGCTTCAATATATACTGTTTCAGGCAGTCAGCCTGCCTCTCAATTTAAAAAAAAAACAACCTTCATAGGACAGGGCATGAAAACAAAACAAAATCTTGTAGCCTAATATTGCATGAGTTGGTTCTGCTTCTTCTGTCTTCTTGATATGTCCAGATCTGTAATGATTCATCCTACAGCTCAGGATGTATCAGGGTTTATCCTTATGTGCTCAATTGAAAGCTACTTTATAGTAGTTATGTGGAAGGTGAGGTGCAGTTTGCATAGGACTTGATCTGGCTACACCACAAAATCAAAATGTAAAGAATGATGAGCGGATCTGTTTATGTGCATTGGACTTCTGTAATTTGATTTGAAAATTGTTTTCTGCGATGCACCAGTTTGCCCAGTTGAAGGTTACAAGGTATCAAATAGCCCTAAAAAGTTTTAGTAGTTATATAGATACAAAGTTCTTTCCTGGAACAGACTAAATTCTATTTTAGCAGTAGCAATAGCAGTTAGACTTATATACCGCTTCATAGTGCTTTACAGCCCTCTCTAAGCGGTTTACAGAGTTAGCATATTGCCCCCAACAATCTGGGTCCTCATTTTACCCACCTCAGAAGGATGGAAGGCTGAGTCAACCTTGAGCCGGTGAGATTTGAACCGCCGAAATGCAGCTAGCAGTCAGCTGAAGCAACCTGCAGTGCTGCACTCTACGCACTGTGCCACCTTGGCTCTTAACCACTGCGCCACTCTAACCACT
>QLTV01001810.1:594930-618285 GCA_003457575.1 Thermophis baileyi | reverse complement strand
TGCTGTTTGTCTTGATATGATGTTAGAAGTGTTGGCACCTGGTAATATGATGTACCATCATTCTTTTTGGGTCATGTGCGTTATCTGAAATTGCCAGAGAGCTCTTCGTTGCCGAATCCCAGGAATTATTAGGAACAGGTTCATCTATGTGTTGCCTCTATTCTTTAGAACTTGAAAGCAATGGGGGGGGGGGATACCAGCTTTAGAAAGCTTTCAAAAATCTTACACATTTTAACTGATCTCAGTATTTCTCTGATGTTTGCAATAGTTCTAGATCCAGTACTTTTCATTCTAAAACTCCTTGGTTTCTTTATAAATACATTTTATATTCATTTACCAATGCCTTAATAGATTTTAAAGCAAGGTTGTGTAGAAAAACTTTATACTTGTTGACAATAGATAAAAAAGTTGAATGGCATGTTTAGAAAGCCATCTTGAATAAATGATGTGAACTTGGTATTTCTGCTGTGGTCTTTGCTGTATAATCTGAAGACATTGACTGGGCAATTGCAATCAATAGACTTTGATACCATTATGTAATCTCATTTTATTCCTACTTATTGGAAGACTAGATTTAGACAGTCAAGAACCCAGAATTGTCTCAGTAATGACAGCAAATGGCTGTGTGATACAATGTTTGTTGTTGTGCACCATATTTACTATCTTGTTTCATGTATAGTGTTATGATTTCTAGTGTATATTTAATATTTTGTTTTTACTGTGTGAGCTGGCCAAAGTTGATTCGGAGTCAGGCAGCACCTAAGACTAATTAATTAATACTTTTATGTGTAGACGTTATTTGGACACTCCATTCTGTTTGCTATGATAATGGTGCTTATGTAATCTACACAAAAACTCTTTTAAGACCTATAAATCATAGTTCTGTATCTTGTGGTGTTGAAAAATATCCTAAAAATAGTTGCATGTCCTAGAAGGAAAGAGAGCGAGAGAATTGCTTATTTTCATTACTTTTTTTTCTTTAAGATTCTTGCAAAATAAAAATTATCCAGTGGAGGGGGAAAGGCCTGGGGCCAATAGTTGTTCTGATTGGCCCATGCATGGTTGTGTGAATGTTTTATTTTAAATATAGTTGGGGTTTTGTTTTTTTCCCCTTTCTTTTTTAAATTGTTTTTATATGTTTTATTTTTTATGATGTAAGCCGCCCAGAGTCCTTCGGGAGTTGGGCGGCATATAAATTTTATAAAATAAATAAATAAATAAATAAAGGCCTGAAATTTCTTATTCCTGATATCAGATCCCAAACTGATAGATTATCTCACCCAGCAGTTTCATATACGCATGAAACAAAAATCCTTAGTCACTTTCTCAAAAGCTTTTCTTAAAAAGAGAAGGGAGGTGGGGCAGTAGTTATTTAAACCACTGAGTCCGAGGATGGCCTCTTCAAGAGGGGGCATACCACTGTCTCTGTCAAGACTGGAAACTTTCCATGCCCTTTTTAAATTAAAGCATGTCACAGGTTGGGAGCTAAGCCCAGTTAAAAGTAGCCTTCAAAAAAGACCAAGTTAACTATGATCCCAAAGCAGCTTTCATCCACTTAAAATGAAGTTGGTCTGCATGACTTTTGATTGTCCCTCCCATATCATGGGCCCAACCACCCCAAAAATGTGATGAATAGATTTCTTGATGCACTGGGATCCAGAATGTATACAGCTTTCCCAAGAAAGGCCCTGGGATGGATTAAATTAAAGCGTGTCCTTTTTTTTCACTCATCACCAAAAGTACAATTTATGAGAAAAGAAGATCTGGGTTGATCTAAGAACTGTGCCTTTAAATACTTTAACATGCACTGTTCTACCTAAATCTTCACAGATTATTAAAACTGTTCTTTTGGATAGCTAAATCCTGTTATGCAAATATCATAGTATAACTTAATAATATTCCTTTATCACTATTACTGTGATTAATCTGTACTGATCACCATTATGCAAACAGGCAATTATGATTTATCTTTCTCGAACAACAAAGCCCCTCTAGAAATATTGGTTGATTCATCATCTTTGGTGTAAAGTTCCCCAAAGAATGGCAACAGACACCTCTCTATTTCCCCATCTCCTTTGTATGTGTATTTGGAATATGAGCATCCAGTAACTGGAGAATCAACACATTCAGCAGTTACTTACCCATCAGGAATACTTTAAATGTGCTTACATTTTTAATAGGCAAGACTAATTGAAACACTCCCAATAAAGTCCTTTTTCTAAGGGAGATCAAAGCAAATGTTTCATCATAGCCCCAAGCTAATGAATTTCAACCTGCTACTTGCAGCATTAAAGTGCATCATTGTGCAGAGAGGTGTGGATCTTTTTTTCCCTCCCCGTCCTTGCTTACTTAAATTTTAATCCACCGTTGGAAGTGAAATTAATTAAAATAAAGGGTTTTATACCCAGGTGCACAGGTAATATTAGGAGTTACTGAAGTGAGATATAAATTATTGCAACAACTTTATAATTAAGCACATTAGATTCTAGATAATCTGCAAGTTTGTCGATCACTAATTCCTTATTATCACTACAGGTCGGATTATTCTGCAGTCAGAAGGGTCTCGTTTCTGTGACCTTATATTTCCCCCGTCTTTCATTGCTCATTTCGAAAAACTCATCCCGTGTAATTCATGAAAAAGTCCTGAATTATTCTCTTTTAGTCCTGCCTGACGTTAAATATAAAATGTTAGTTGCAAGGTGTAAATCTGTATAATAAGCAACATTGCTGTCCATGACCTTCCTGGTTGAAGTATGGGACAAAAATGATTGGTTAATCATTTATTAATCAAAATTTCCTTTCATTATGTGTGACTAAAAGTTATAATATTCATCAGTGGCTAATGAGTGAAATTTATCATCAAAATCTACTTCACATTTAAAAAAAAAAGTAGGCTTCGCTTTCATCGATACAGTTTCATCATAAGGTTTGCTTATGCAGGTAATACTCCACTTATGACCATTTGTTTAACAATGGTTTGACCCGTCCTTAAAAATACAATCATTGCATCACCTCCATAGTCACGTAATAGCAATTTGGGTGTTTGGCAACCGACTCCCGTTTGTGACAGTTGCAACATCTTGCAGCCACATAATCTTGATTGGCAAACTTTTCAGCTGGCTTCTGACAAGCAAAGTCAATTGGGGAAGCTAGATTCACTGAACAACTCTGTGATTCACGTGACCAAGTGATTTGTTTAACAACTGTGGCAAAAACAGCTGTAAAAATCAGGTCCAGTCACATGATAACTCACTTAACATCTCTTATTGACCAAGATTCCTGGCCAATTGTGGTCATATGTCTAGGGTTATTTGTACGTTTATTCAAGTTAAATATGTACTTTTATAAAATATGGAAATAGATTCCTCTATAAAAGGAACAGAAGTAATTAGAGAGCTAGTCAGTATTTTCTGTGGAAAGATTTGAATGTGTGTGAGAGCTTTAAATGCATATTTATCAAAACACCCGCAGAGTGCTAAATAAATACTATATAATGCTGTCAACCAGCACAACAGAGGTGAGATAAACACCCAGAGGCAGTTGAATTTGAAAGCCATTATTTTATTGGTATCCCACTTAGCTATACTGATTTAATAACTCTTTGTACAGCAAATAATTTATATGTAATCGGATGAGTTTGAACAAATTGCTGTTTTTATTACTTACGACCGTGAGACCATTCTTGTTTATAGTGATTGATTCAAAGCCTCAGCCTAAGTCAGTGTTTTCTGTTTTACCTAAGGCTCCCCATTTCTCAGTACTAATAGTTTAAATACTGAACCTCTGATGCCTCCTCTATCCATCATGCGCTGTGGGTTACATTGTTATACTATCCAGGAATTTGCATCCTACTGATAAACTGTCAACAGGTGTCACCCTTCCAAGCCATACTTTCTGCCATTGGCGAGTGAATTTCTCATTTTCTTGCTACCATTTTCAAGTGGTTAGAATATTCATGAGGGAGAGTAAGGCCCAAATGGAGATTCTACCTGCAGATGTTAATCTGGGTGGACAAATGTCAATTCCCATTTGTATCAGTTCATAAAACGGGGCATTTATTTGACTTACAAAAGGTTTCTTTTCTTTTCCCTCTCCAGGTACAATTACAAGCGGGAATGGAGAATTTGGTGACTGGAGTGCCTTCAACCAAGTTGCTCCATGCCCAGCTGCTCCAGCTGGAGAATTCTTCAGTAGCTCTGCTCAGCCAGCTACTGAGCTCTTTGGCAGCTCTGGTCAGCAGGGCCTTGGTCAGTCTCCAGCTTCTGCAAATTCTGCTGACATGTTTGATTTGATGGGTACCTCCCAAGCCACAATGACCTCTTCTCAAAGCATGAATTTCTCCATGATGGGCTCTAACACTGTCAGCATTAATCTACCTATGTCAAGGTCACAGGTATATAATTGTTCTGCAAGCCATTAATCACCATTTTCTCCATGTTTGAAAAGGTGTCTGAATAATTTAGACAAATACTTAGCTTATTTTATCTGTTCTGAGTGTTTTCTAGCCTATTTTACTTTGATCGTTATTCTTTGAGATTCATTTAAGTAGAACAAAAGTCATTCTAGAGCACGGGTGTCAAACTCGATCACATCACGTGATGTATCGTGACTTTTTTGCCTTTGCGGAGCTGGGGTGGGCGTGGCCTGTGCATGACGCATCTGGCCCACGGGCCGCCAGTTTGACACCCCTGTTCTAGAGCAACAGAACATATTGTAGAATTTTTAGCTGTAACATTGTAATGGTTCGGAAGAAGTGTCAATTGTTTCATGTATTAAGAGTTTGAAGAGGGAATTGCTCAATTACAAAATATTAGTTCTTCAGTTAGGTAAATTTCCATCTAATTAAAAAGATTTCAAAAAAATAATTGGAGAGGTCAAACATGGATGGGAGAAAGAAGAGGATTTTTCTGAGTTTCTGGTCTTGGCATAAACTAATGATTCAGTTCCAGAATCTAAAGAGTTGGGAAGGACTTCAGAGTCATGTAGACCAATCACTTGCCCAATGTAGGATTCACCAAATTGTTTCTGACTGATGACTATAAAACCTTGTAGTTTTATCCCACTGGTTCCAGTCCTCCTCTCTGAGGCAATAAAGAAAAAGCCAAATTCTTCTATTGTGAAAAAAGTCAATCCCTTTTCAGATATTATCATATTGCTACTTAGACATCTGTTCTACAGGCTAAACATATTCAAGTCTTTTAACTGCTTCTGGTAGAATTTGGTTTCCGGACACCTTACTATCCTGATAGGCCTCCCCTAAATTAAATTGTCAATGTCCTTTGTGATCTGTGATCCCATACTGTGCGAACTTTGTAGGTTATTCCTGTGTCAAATTCTAGACCATTAAAGCAATGAATCTCACAACTCTAAAAATTTCTTTTCAATGTTTCCAGCCTTTGCAAAGTGTTAATCCAATGATACAGAAGCCTAATCCACTATATAATCTGGGCACAGAGATGGTCCCCAAAAATGTAAGCAAAACTCTGCCTTCAACATGGTCCGATCCCAGTGTAAATATCAGTTTGGACAATTTAGTTCCTGGTATGCAGCCTTCAAAACCCCAGCAACCGTCACTGAACACAATGATTCAGCAACAGAGTAAGCAACCATTCTCTCCAATCTGTTCATGCATGTTTCTAAAACAGGTCCCTCTGAATGGGTTTGTGTAGGATTAAAATTATCTTCATTTTGAAAATATTTTACATAACTTCACTTTCACTGCTTCTAGTCTTTTGTCTCAATAGAGTTCATGTTACATTTCAAATAAATGTAGGGCTTTGCCAGTTCAATAGTAAATTATTATTTTGTACCCATAAGATACCAAATACAATCTCAAGGGAAAAAATGTTGATTCTTCTGGCTGGCAAACTGCTTCCAGTAAAAATAGACAGTATTGAGATGAATTGAATAAGGGCCTGATGATCTTTTAATGCTTCCTTTAAAGCTTGTAGTCACCTAAACATGGAGATTTTTATATAGGGAAAGCATAGATAGCGATGCAAAAGGAGTTTGGATTGAGGAATGTTGGAAATGAGAATGAAGCTTATTCAGGAACTACCGACTAGAATTAATTGGTTCCCACACTGCTATATTCTGTTGTACAATATAAATTAGTAGTACTCAACAGTTATATGGTTGGTTGATTTGTGTTAGCTTTAACCTATCTTTAAATGTTGGAAATGTACAGCATCATCATGAATGGCATTTCCAAATATCAGAAAGTGATAACTCTTTATTTCTCTGTTTTGGATCTGAACCTTTTGTAATCCACCAGTATGCATTGTGGTTTGCCAATAGGCAGCCGGCAAGCACAATTGTACCCTTTTTCCCCCAAAATAAGACATCCCCTGATAATAAGCCCAATCGGGTTTTTGAGTGCATGGCAAAAAGGCCAAGCGCTTATTTCAGGGTTCAAAAAAATATAAGACAGGGTCTTATTTTCGGGGAAACACGGTAAGTAATGAGATGATGACAGCTTGAAAGCTCACGAAGTGTAGCCATATTTAATCTAGTGGTATATCATACCCATTTACTTCTTTTGTCGACCTCTTTTCTCAAACACTTGGGAAATCCCAACTCCATCTCTCCAGGCAATAATTGCTCTTCTTCCTAATTATAATGTTGTCCAGTCAGAGATAAGGGAAATTCAAGCAGAAAAGGAAATGAGGTCCCCCCCCCCCCAAATGAGGTTAGGAATGTGCTATAGGTGTATAGATCACTCAACATCAAAATATGTTGATAGGGGTTTTGATAAGGGAATAGAGAAAGAAGCTGAAATTTTGATGCAGGAAAGCTGCAACAAGTAGAAGTTAATACTATATAGTAATATTAAATATTAGAAAGGTATGGAGTGGTGCTCTAAAGGTTGTGACTTGAATTTTAATTTATTTGAAGCTTTGATTTGAATACATCTCCAGGGAAAAGAGAGAGAAAAGATTTGCCTTAAATAAGTAAGACAGCAAACATTTAAAATGCTTTATACTTAAACCACACTTTTCTTCCAGATATGCAACAACCTATGAATGTGATGACTCAGAATTTTGCAACTTTGGGCCTCAACTCACCCCCCAGCATGATGCCTCTTCGACCTCCAGCAAACCCATTGATGGGCGGCCCTGTTCCCGTGGGGATGGGAATGCCTACCACAATGACTAGCACAATAGGGATGGCTTCCATGGGAGGCCCTAACCCTATGATGAACCAGGGCATGATGGGAATGAATGTGAACATGGCAATGCCAACTTCTGGAATGGGTTTGCCGGGTACAATTGGCATGGGAGTTACTAATATAGCTGTGGCATCCTCTATGACTCCTGGAACTGTGCAACCTAAGCAAGATGCCTTTGCCAACTTTGCCAATTTTAGCAAATAAAGATTATAAACCAATCAGATCGAATGAAGGATTTTAGCTGCACAAATAAAGCTGGGATAAGGGTGGAAAATGCTGATCAAATGCTTTTTTTCCTTCTTTTTATTGCTTATTTTAAAGGAATCCACATACGAATCCAAAGGTCATTTTTTTGAACTCTAAACCTACTTTTGTTCAAGTTTTGGAATTGAATGTTCTTCCAGTGAATTGACACTGCAATGTCTAGGCCATGTTTTATAATGGGACAATTCAAAGCTTTTCTGGTAGCAGCAACAGTTTTAACTTTGAAACTTATGGGAAGAATGGAATTTGGGGGTAAATACGTGTGAAACTAATTTTATACTTGATTTCTTTTCCCCCCATTGGAATCTGTTTTATCTTAATTGGATCCATTCCTTTTCCTACCACTGAGTCAAATTTGAAGTCAAAGTATGCTGATCAATTTTTTATAAGAAAATATATATATATATTTTTGTCCAAAATGGCTTACATATGTGATTATGGCTAATTCAAAGAGACCTGGAATGTATATATACTTTTGCTACTCTTCCAGCAACACTGCTGTATTATCCAAATTTTTATTATAGACCTCTTCGAGCAATTTGCCTACGAATAAAACTGGGGCAGGGAGGGATGTTCCTGCCAGGTTCTGCTATATAATATTCAGCACAGGACTGGTGGAAATATTCTCCAGAACTGCTACATGGTTTCCTTTTGGAGAACTCTTATGTATAATTTGGAATTCTTTTTAAATTGTTTTCTGCAGTTCTGCATCAGCGGCCAGTGGCATATTCCCTAGCATTCTCTGGGGTTATTGTTTACATCACCGATAGTCTAAAGGCAGCAATGTTTATTCATTCATTCTTTCTTGCAACTTTACAAAAAACAACAGGACTGTTTTTTAAGTTAATGGTAATTACATCTTCAAACATTTTGTCAAGCCAATAGCATTAAATTTTAGATTTTATACAATTGTGGCTTTGTTTTATGTAAATATGGCCTTAGCAATTGCAGAATCCAATAGAGTGGAGTTAAATATATATAAATATATATATATATTATTATTATTATTAAAGGAAACCTGTAGCAGTCAGATTTTATGAATCAAATGAAAATAAAAGAAGTTAATGAATGAATGAAAGATTTTTTTTTCCTTTACCTGTTTAAAAGAAAGCCTCCATTTAGGATCACCCACATATCATGATTTTTGATCTGGCATGCAGAAGTTCAATTTATGTTTGCAAAGTCAGGGCTGCTACTGAAATAAATACTATATTCTAGGTATGAAAACTTCATTGCGTCCCCCTTTCTTCTGTTGGTTACTTTATTTTTTTATTGTTCCTATTAAATTGATTAAAATTTATTTCCATTGTACTCATAATGTTCTGTTATGCATAACATTAAAGTGTTCATTAAAAGCACTGTTGGGGCTGTTCTTCCTTTCATTCCATTTGATGTTTATGAGAGCAGTTGGGGGGAATAAGGATCATTTGAGTAAAGTAATTTTTATAAATAATTTAAAAATGTTTAATGACTTCTTATCACCCACCTTTTCTATCCGACTCTACTGTTAAAAATTAAAAATGAAGCAGCCAAGATATCTTGACCCACTCCAGCCTTGCTAATGCTCCATCTACAACATTTCTAATTAGGCAGAAATTCATGTACTTCAGCTAAGTGGTAATGAAAAGTGATTCATTTGCTGAATAAGAGATGAGAGTGAGTGTAATTAGCTGACTGCAGTTTTTAATCTTTCAACAATTCAGTGTGTTTAAATTAGTTTCATAAAATAGGAGCTTTCAAGTGTTGTTACATCAAAGTAATCAAGACAAGCTTTACTGGCTGAGCAGGACAGATCTTCAGTTCCAATTTTGAAATCCTTAACTTTTTTGTGGGAATTGTCTTCATAACTTCAGCTTGTGACAGATGTTGAGAAGCAGAAAAAGAAAGAAAGCATGCAAATAGAACATGAATTGCAAGTGATGGCAGCAGATGGGTTCCATGGAGGAATGGAGAAGAGGTCAAAAAGATTTTTTTATCCACTAGGATGGCAAAGTACCAAAATCCAGGAATATGATCTGTCTATATATACAATAAAAGACCAGATTATGTCTCTTCAAACTAGAATGTTTTGCAAGAAATGTGGAACCAAGCTGGGTTGAACCTGGACTAGATTAATGCTTTGGAACACATGGTGAAACCTGTCAGATATTTTGCTAGAAGTATTACCGTTTGATTGTATCCTGCTGTACCCTTTCCGTGGACACTGAGGCATGTACAGTAACAATACATTTAGGGCAGGTGGGAAGTATAAAAGCAGAACCTATTGGCAGCTTTTCAAATCTGAGCCTCTTCAAACCTGGTCAACAGGTACCAGACTTGGATATGATTCTGGAATATGTTTCTGCAAATATCCAAGAAAGGAAATGGAAAGCAAATATAGAAACTGAGAACGTTTCCCTTTTCTTTGATGATGTGAATATTTTTCATGCATGGCGGGATCCAAAATATCCTCCCAGTGGGCAGATTTAAACAGATTAAACAGAGTTGGAAGGGACCTTGTAGGTTATCTAGTCCAACCCCCCGCTCAAGCAGGAGACCCTACATCATTTCTGACAAATGGCAGTCCAATCTCTTCTTGAAAGTCTCAAGTGATGAAGCTTCCACAACTTCCGAGGGCAAGCTGTTCCATTGGTTGATTGTTCTCACTGTCAGAAAGTTCCTCCTTATTTCTAGGTTGAATCTCTCCTTGATCAGTTTCCATCCATTATTCCTTATAAAATAGCTTGACCGCTTCCTCTTTGGGGCAGCCCCTCAAATATTGGAACGCTGCCATCATGTCTCCCCTGGTCCTTCTCTTCACTAGACTAGCCATGCCCAGTTCCTGTAACCGTTCTTCATATGTTTTACTCACAAATTTCCGCCAACGGTATGCGCAAACCGGTGCAAACCGGCTGAATACCACCTCTGATTGTCTCCCTCTATTAATGCAACTTAGGATTGCATTGGCTTTTTTGGCTGCCGCTGCATATTGCTGGCTCATATTTAGCTGGTTGTCCACTAAGACTCCAAGATCCCTCTCACAGTCACTGCTATTAAGCCTGGTTTCACCCAGTTTATATGTATACTTTTGGTTTTTCTTACCTAAGTGTTGGACTTCACTTTTCTCTACATTGAATTTCATTTTGTTAGATAGGGCCCAGTGTTCAAGTCTGTCAAGATCCATCTGGATCTTGAGCAGGGGTGGGTTCCACTTACCTTCCCTACCGGTTTGCATCGCGACAGAAGTCACGTCGGGGAAATGACCCTCTGCGCCTGCGCAGAAACCTCTTCACATGCGCAGAGGGTTCTTTGCCAGCCGCGGCGACCGGAGGACTGGTTCAGGGGTGTGGACAGCCGGCCATTGCTGCCGGTTTGGCGAGCGGGTGCAAATTTCTGCCACCGATACGGGAGAACTGGTCCGAACCAGCAGCAACCCACCACTGATCTTGAGCCTATCTTCTAGGATGTTAGCTATTCCTATTCCTATTTAATTAATTATATTTGACACACACAGACACACTGGTAATTTAATGATTCAAGTAATACAGCCCCCAAATGAATGTTCTAAGAAAAAAGAAATAGGGTAAAATAAACTTTTGGGGGCAAGTGATGGCATGTATTTTGGGGAGCACTTGTTAGGCACTAAATCTATCCCTAAGGTCCATCTTCCATTCTGATGCCAGAAGACCCCAAAAAGAGATTATTTCCCAAGGATGCATTGGACACAAATCAATAAGAAACTTGATATATTTCCAACACAGAGCTCTCACTGAAAAGTCCAGGCCATAGTGATGCTGACCACTGAAACAATATATATCATTCTTTTTGGAAAACAGCCTATATTTTGCCATTTCAAACAATAGCTAATGAATAAATAAAAGATTTATTGGTAATATGGTAATGCAACATATTCTAACAGAAATGATGTTTAAAACTACTAAATGAGAATGGGTGGCAGCATCTGTTTTTTCTATGGAAAGAAGGAACAAAAAGGACAGATTTATCAATAAACAGCTTGTATAATGTGAGCAATCATCCTGTGCTTGGTTGACAGTAATAGTAAAGCAATGCTTAAACCCTCTTTTTCCCTCCCTCTTCAGGTTTTAGGTTTCTAGAGATTGCAGGAAATTGAACTGTTTGGCTATGCATTCAGTCTGAAGAACAACAATAATTATCCTAAATGCTAATTATGAAAGCCTTTTTGAAGGCAGATAATTATATAGCCGGCAGCACCATCACAAATATTGGCAGACTTGGGAGTCTCAACATTTGTATTCTTCCCTAGTAAAGAAAAGATTGGCTAGAACTGAGCAATAGAAATCTGACTGACTCAGGATTGACCGTAATGGGAGGAGAAATAATACTGAGTATTTTGGAAAAGAGTAACAACGGTAGCAACATTTTTTTTTAAGCCTCACATGCTGCATATTTTGTTACATGTTACCTTTTAAATGAGTATTTGTCTATGGCTTGGTTCTGGTTTAATATTTTAATATATTCTTTGGAACTGCAAAATGAGATTTTTTTAAAAAAGTTATAAGTAATTTGATCAAAAATATAAATAATGATCCACAATATAAATTTGATCCCCAACAACTCTGGGGAAACTAATGCTTTTCAGGTTTTCTCAGCGTAGCAAAGATATCCCTGAGTTCTGTCAAGGATGGGACATTGACTTGGTAAAGGAGTTTTCATACAGGAAAAAAGAGAATCACACAAAAATTTTGGTGTGGGAAAGTCAGCTAATTACACGTTTAATACAGAGTACAAGAATCTTTCGTGTAATCTTTGCAGAAAGATTGGCCTAGCATGCATTCTTCAAAACCCCTTAGGTCACACTTAGGTCTTATGATTCCAAAGGAAACAAAGAATTACATCAATATCCTACCTATTTGAGGTGGGAATGCATATTAAAGTCAGGAGAACTTGGCCATTTTCTTGAGATTTGAAGCCATGTCAAACTAAAATCAGTATCTGATGTTGCATGTGTCAATTAGAAATTTACTTATGAAAGTGGAACTATCCTTCTAATGTTTGTGGATTTTCACAAGAAGAGAGCCAGGCAATTTATACCAGTATTTTTCAATCATGGCAACTTTTAAGATGTATGGACTTCAATTCTTCAGCATACTGGCTCTGGATTTCTGGAAGCTGAAATTGACACATCTTAAAGCAGGAGTGTCAAACTCAAGGTCCGGGGGCCGGATCCGGCCCACAGGGTGCCTAGTCTGGCCCGCAGGGCTGCCCTAGAAACAGCAAAGGACTGGCCTGCAGTGCCTCTTCCAGCAAAAACGGAGCTCGGGAGGACCGCGCATGGCCCTCCCAGCCTCCGTTTTTGGCTGCAATGGCCACCCCCTGCCCTCTGCCAGCGAAAACAGACTCCTGAGCTCCGTTTTCAGCTGCAACGGCCTCCTGCCCTCTGCCAGCGAAAACGGGCTGCCAAGTTGCATTTTCAGCCGCAACAGCCTCCTCCTTCCCTCTGCCAGTGAAAACGGAGTTCCATTTTCGCTGGCAGAGGGCGGCAGGAGGCCGTTGCGGCTGAAAATGCAGCTCGGCAGCCCGTTTTCGCTGGCAGAGTGCTCGGGCCACCACAGACGCCCCCGACACGAGTGACGTCAAGCTGGCCATGCCCACCCTGGCCACTTCCACCCCGGCCCCTGAGGTCAAACACAACCCTGATGTGGCCCTCAATGAAATCGAGTTTGACACCCCTGTCTTAAAGCCACCAAGGTTGAGAAACCCTGATTTACAACATGTTGCTATTATGAAAAAAGCAATTTAAACTGCAGGTGGGATTGGATTTGAGATCAAGAAAACAGTTGATGTTCTGGACATTCTAGGTCATGACATTGTTGTCTATATAGAAGTTCCTCTTCTATTTCCTTCCTTGGAGATAATCAAAGAATGAAGCTCAACAATTGTACTTGGTTATTCATATTGTGATATTTCTTGTGGTGTTTCTCGCAATTTAAGTACTAGTTATACTCAGTGGTTACATTTCCAGCAAGATAACAACAAATTCTGTCATCTATAACAAGTGCCAAATATGTTCATGCGTCTTTAATGGAGCTGGAGCTGTTACCACAATAATGATCAAGTGCAACCATTTTATTTGATTATTTAAAGCAGCGGTTCTCAACCTGTGGGTCACGACCCCTTTGGGGGTCGAACGACCTTTTCACAGGGGTCACTGCGTGCGCTAGCCCGCCATCTTGGTGCCACCGTCAGCAGGGGTGAAATGCTCCTGGTTTGGCCGTACCTGCGGGTCACTGGACAGCCGGTAGCGACGGAAGCGGGAGACTTTGCCCACCCGCCCGGATGCCACCATTTGGGTTCTTTTACCCTCTGCGCATGCACAGAACGCTTTGCGCATGCGCAGAGGGTAAAAGAACCCAAGTGGCGGCATCCGGGTGGGTGGGCAAAGTCTCCCGCTTCCGTCGCTACCGGCTGTCCGGCGACCCGCAGGCACACCCGAACTGGGAGCATTTCACCCCTGGTGCCACGCCCCCTTTGTCACCTCATCGCGCGCGGGGAGGGGGTCACGGTGGCAGGGTGGGGGTCATGGGGGGGTCGCTGCATTAGGAAGGTTGAGAACCACTGATTTAAAGAGTTCTGACAAGGTAGTGTGACATGAAATGCATGGAACGGAATGCTGTGTCTTACTTAAAACCCATTACAAATAGAACCAGGTTGCAACTAAAATTGCTCAGAGCTGATGCTGCTAGTATAAAAACGGAGCAAACAGTTTCAGAGAAAGGATTTTTTTTTTTACCTTGCCTAGCAGAAAACAACACTGGCCTAACATTTCATTTCTAATTAATTACAAGTTGTGATATAGACTCACATCTAGCCATTTGGACGTTATTCCTCTTTCCTGAAACTATCAGAACCCAAATCATCCATTCACGATGGTTTGCAGTGAAGCATGCACCCATATATAAGATGCACCTTCCTTCCACAAAGAGCTAGGAATTAAACATAGTCTTAGGCAAATCCCTGGAAAATAATACATAGGTAAATTATTTTTATGTGGGATGCGTTTTCTGAAACAATACTTCTTAAGAAGGAGGTCATTTGCACCCAACTGGTTGTCAAGCGGCTTCAGGAGCTTCTTTGTGAGGTGCGTTTAATGATTGATTTTTAAGAAGAGTGATTGAAACAATACCGAAGACCTTTTCAACAGAGCCTTAAATAATATTGGTCTAGAAAACCATTTCTGTGCTAGAGGCTGCTTCCCTGTACAGCCCTCTTGAGATTTCTGCTCCTCCATCCAACTAGACTGAACCAAGAAGGACATGCTCTGTTATTCTTAAAAGTGGTGCAAACTCCCTCTGGAAGGATTGGCCTACTGTAAGTTCCTTCAACTTTTTTTTAAAAAAATGAACTTCCTAAGTAGTACAAGTTGCCAGTGGCTTCTTTCTTCTATTGCAAGCTTTGATGGGTAATCTCTTAGAAGACTCCATGCCTCTGACCTCAGGCAAGAAATATACCATTCAGCCAGTTCACAGTGCTGAGTTCTACTTGTATATACAATTGTACAAAAAAGGCGAACACTTGGTAGCATTTCATTCAATGTGCTAAACATCTCTTTTAGAAATCCCAAGAGTTTTATGATCCAAATGGTTATATTAAAAAAGGCAAAAAATTACAGGGTACCATAAGGTTCTAGTTTAGTAATTAACCAGCTCTTTTAATAGACCCTCAATTACTTTGTTCCATCATAAAGTAGTTTGAACAGAGCGCGCGCGCGCGCACACACACACACACACACACACACACACACACACGCATGGAAAGATATACAAACATTTTAAGATAAAGCTACATTCGACATCTGGGAACCTCTGAACAGCTGGCTACCTAATGAATATGCATCTGCTTAAGAGGCTGTAGTCCATTAATAAACCAATAGATATAAAGCAGAAACCATCTTCGTCAGCTTCAAATGAGATTGGATGCAATGTGCTGTGAAGTGTCATTGTCACATTGAATTGGGCTGCCGAGGTTAACAACCAACTCTCAAAGACGCCCACGCCTTTGTGCTTGCAAACAAAGCTCCATTTCCCCTCCATTGCAAACCAGGGGAAGTAAAGACGAGATATTTTGTTTTGCTTTTTTACATTTTAAAATTTTTCAGCTGTGTGATGGATACCAGATTCTTTTCCAGTGGAGATTTTCCCTCATCCTTTGCATTACTAAAAACTGGTCCTACATTCCAGGAAAAAAACAGCAGCTAACTTTAGTAGTGCAGATCAATTAAATAACTCTTAGCATTCTACTGTGCAAATAAACCCATTGCTCAATCGATACCTGATCTAGAAATCCAGCTTTCAATTTGGAGAACTAATCCTAGGAATAGTGTATTTGTAGAGGCAACCAAATGCACTTTTATCAGGGGTGGGTTCTAACTTACCTCGCTGCTGGTTCGCTTCCCCCCGCACCACATGGCTGCGCCTCGTGGGGGCACGCGCATGCACAGTCCAAAAATAAATTAAAAATTAAAAATGCCAAAAACAAGATGGCAACGCATGCGCAGTGCCGGAAATTCGGCTTCTGCGCATGCGCAGAAGAAAAAAAATAAAAAAAAATATCAAAAAAATATAAAAAAAAATTCAAAAAAAGATGGCGGCACCCACGGACAGGCACTGACCGAACCGGATCAGTGACGTCATTGTGACATCACCAGTGGGTCACTACCAGTTCAGGAGAACCGGTCCAAACTGGGAGGAACCCACCTCTGACTTTTATTCTTATTTTCTTCTGAAGATATCATTATCTTCATTATCATATCATATCATTATCATATTATATATTATCATAGAAGAGGCTCTGGTGCCTGCATCTGTTCACTATGCCATGAGCAGTATCTATGGTGGGTACAAACCTCTCGCTTGCTCTGTGTGTGTGTAGGTGTTTCTTTTCATAACTTCAAACCAATAAGGTTTCACATAGACTGATGATGATGCTGCTGTCCATTCAATTGTGTCCAGTTCTTGGTGATTCTGTTGGATCAGGTCTCTCCACATTTTCTGATCTTATACAGCTTCATTCAACTGTTTTATGCTCTGTGTGGTGTCAGCTTTGATGGTGTCTAGCCACCGGGGTTTTGGGCAGCCTCATTTCCCTTCACCACTGACCATTCCAAGCATAACTGCTTTTTCCAGTAAGTTTGATTGCATGACAGTAACACGGAATTTTGTGATTTTGCCTTCCAGCGATATGTCTGGTTTTATATGTTCCACTACTTGCTTGTTTATCATCTTTGCTGTCCAAGGAATGTGCAGGAGCCTTCTGCAACACTACAGCTCAAATGAGTCGATTTTCCTCCTGTCTAGTTGTTTTAATGATCCAACTTTCACAACCATAGGTAGCTACGGAAAACAAAACAGTAAAGATTAATTCCAAGGCGGATGCTTTTCCATACTCAAAACGTATTCATCATTGCTGTGTGGCCTACTGCGATTTGATGCTTTATTTCTGGACTGCAGATAGATACTAATTTACTGCTTTGATCAATCTGCGATTGTAGGAAAATGAATTCTTGCAGGCATTCGTTTTCTTTTCCATGTCTTCACCGTCAATCCTATTTTAACATTTCCATTCCTCACAGTGGTCATGAGATCGTCTTTTTGATGTTCAGCAGGAGGACAAATTTCTTCACTTTTTTAATCCTTTTGATCAGACTTTTCAGACCTTTTTTCAGTTTTGGGGAGGTGAATTGGGTTGTCAGCATATCGAAGATCGTCGACATTCCTTCCTCCAATCTTCACTCAACTTTTCAGCGCAGCCCCAAACAAACATATATTTTCGTTTTCTGATGTTTTTCACATAGACAGGCACTAATCAACTTGCTTCAAGTTTGGTTTTCTGGCTTTACTTACTGGCTACAGTATAAAGGCATATTTTAATAATAAGGTTGCCAAAGATCCAGCCAAGAAAAGAAAAGAAAAAACACTTTAGAACTGTGTTGCATCAAGGTCACTCTCTAACACTTGCCAGCTTACTCTCTAAACTGAGTTCTTAGAGCAGATTGAACTAAAGGTGTAGAAAAGTCACTGCTAAAGGATTCAAATCTCTCCCCCCCCCCCATATTCTCTAGACCAGGACTCTCCAACCTTAGCAACTTTAAGACTTATGGACTTCAACTCCCAGAATTCCTTAGTCAGCAAAGCTGGCTGAGGAATTCTGGGAGTTGAAGTCCACAAGTCTTAAAGTTGCCAAGATGGGAGACCCCTGCTCTAGACTAGTCTGTTTTTATTCAGGACCATCCTATTTAGACTGGAACAGTCTACTGGATAATCCAAGATCCTTCCTCTTTTGGGAGATTTATTTTTAGAAACCATTGTTCGGTTTCCAAAACACCCATCTGGCAATTAAGAGCTGAAAATAGTAGCAAATTCTAGCAAAATTTTAAATGGTAATTTGAGGAGTAGGAGAGAAGGAAAAAAAAAATCTAGAGCGATAGGTTATTGATGACAGGAACTCACATCAGCAGTAGGGGACAAGGCTGAACTTCAACAATGCACATTATTGTCTCTTTCTGGAGCGAAATTGTTTATATTAAATTTACGATATTTCTCTTAATTCATTTTTGATGAAATATTGGGGTCTGTGAGTTTTGGTGTGTGTGTGTGTGTGTGTGTGTGTGTGTGTGTGTGTGTGTGTACACATATAAATGAGAAAGTCAACCAGACAAAGAAGGCTGGAATTGATTGATTATCAATTAATTATCTTGAATATCATTTTTTCCCCTTCTGTTTGGTTTAGCTGGGAAGGGTACAATCAGCATAACATCGCAGCTGATGCTGTTCTAACTTCCTGGTCTCCAGGAAACCAATAGAAAAGATCAAAAGAAGTCCTTCAATTGAGCACTTACACGGGATAACTCCTCTGTGTTTTCCCAGGGCTTAAATAGAGCCTTTTTATGCTATGCTAACTCATTGTTCCACAAAAGAGAAAAATGTATGCCTACTTTGTACCAACTTACCCAAAGAATGGTCCAACACCCATCTCATAAATAATCTCATTACTGGCTACTTTCAGGCCTCTCCTTTACCAAAAACTCCAGATCAACTTTCCATAACCTGGTGTCCAGAGGTGGGTCCCTACCGGTTCTATCCGGTTCTTTAGAACCATTAGTAACTCGGCGATGACGTCATGGAGCCGGTTCTGTCGGTGTCTCCGTGGCCACCGCCATCTTGGATTTTGCTTATGTGCATGCGCAGAAGCTAATTTTTGCTTCTGCGCATGCACAGAAGCTATTTTTTGATTGCTGCATGCACAGCGCAACCCTGAGCGAACCGGCAGCAAAAGGATCCAGAACCCAACCCTGCTGGTGACCTGTGGATATGTGTGTGTGAAAACTTACATTAATGCAACAATGGGAACTATCCAGCCTCTTTATCCAGAACTTTTCCAATTCTGAACCCATTACACACACGGCCACTCAAGTGGGTAAGATCCTGAATGCAGAAGTAGAAATTCAGTTTCTTGATTTCCTCACTATAATTGGTTTATTAATGACAGCATCTTAATGATCTGTTTAAAATAAATAAACCATTCTCACCATTTCAAAGGTTTTTTGTGAGGCTCAGCTGATATTAAAATAGCACCAACCTTATGTGCTTTTTCAGCAAATGACCTAATTAGTTAATAAAGTAATTGAATATTAAAAAGGATGTTGCAAGTGATTAAAATTTAAGAGCCTTCAGAACATTATTAAAGCTATAAATCATACATCACTGTTTTAATTTGCATAGCTATGGAATTACTAATGGTCCCACGTGAATATGGTACTTGGCAATTAGTCTTTTATACAAAATGTTGGCAATGCCAGGATAGTTTACCAAAATTGTCTCTTCCGCGTATGTTTTTGGGCTAATTTCTGGTTTGAATGTACACTGGGGGAGAGAGGGAAGGTTATTTTTTTAGGGATTCAGATCTTCAAATGGCAAAGGCACGTTATGTTCCTTTATGTGCCTGGACAAGGTATCTCAAATGACTCTAACATTTCTCTGAATCCCCTTGACATTGATTAATTCACAGCCACAGCTGTGAATAAGGACACAATCTCTGCTACGCTTTCATTTTGCTTAGGAGGTGTCGCTGGATTTCCCAAGACAGCCCTTGAAAGTCTGCGTTGGTGAAGTACAAGCAAGGTAGCCCACAGAGTTGCCAACAACTTTGTTTCAGGCCATTCAATGCAACTGGAGGCCTATTGTCCTTAATGAAACTGAAGCTCACAACGTAGACAAATCTACTTCAAGCTGTGTGGTTTCCTGCCTGCTCTTTCCAGGATCAGGGGGCGAGGCTTTCAAGGCGAGATGTGTGCATATTGTTTGTGACCTCTGTGTATTACAGCTATTGTATTTCTAATGTAGTATAATGTTCCAGTAACGTTGCTACGGGTACCTCAGGCATCCCCTTTTATATCTGTGTTTATCGGTTATCTGTAGATTTCACCTTTTCTCCTGGAGCTCAAGGTGACATGCGTGGCACTCCCTCCTTCAGTGTTTTTTCCCTCTACTCCTCCTCAACAAGAGAGACTGAGTTGTGAAACAATGCCTGCCATCCAGCTTATGCATCACAGCCCCCAAAGGGAATACGCATCCCCCTCAAAGTGATCTAGCCAGCCTAGACGGAAGTCCAAGGATCATGTGCTGCGTTTGGACATGCAGATACACAATGCGCCCTGACCCTCTCTGTCCAATTAGACACTGTTTCTGCAGGAGAGACCCCTTCTGCACTGAGATCTGTTCCCCTTCAAAGAATAGCCTATGCACACTTGATTTCAAATCACCATACCATGGTTTGGCGGAACAATACATCAGCATCCTTCCTTGTTTTGTTATTTTAATCAGGCAAAGTTTTACCCAAAATGTCATCCTCCAGCCTGAATGCTGAATGGGGACGTGGGGGATCTAGATGTCTCATCTCTAATCGGCGCTTAATTGCTTGCTCCTCCTGTGGGATGACGCTCGCTTGCACACCCATCTTCTGCTCTCCTTCTGAATCTCTGGTGGTGAAAAATGGTTGCGCTTCAGGCGTTCTGCATCATAGCATAAACTTGAAGCACCGAAAGCCTAACAACGATTCCTTTTGCGCGCCCTCCTATTCCCAACGTGATATTGAGCGGCTATTTTGGTTTTGCACAGTCAGTGCATTTCGTTTTGAAGAGCTTACAAGGCCAGAAGCTACAGGCAGTTGCCTTCTCCTTGAGATGCCTGCCTGGTTTGATGAAAGCCAATTCCTTCTTGTTCATTAGCCGATGATGATGGCGGCAGACAAAAGCAAAGCCAAGAGTCAGAGGAGCTGCTAGAAAACAATTCACACTCCTCGCTGCACTGAAGCTCTGCAAGCCCTGGCTTAAGGCTGAGGTTTTAATTAGATAGCCATCTAATAGGAGAAGCAAACGCTGAGAACTTCTAACCCAGGGAAGAATGATAAGCTCCCTACTCCCTTTGAAATAAATTAATTCCCATGGTCTTACACTATAAGGAAGTCATTTGCCAAAATGGGAAGACCAAAACTTGCACACCTCTGAATCGGATAAGAGCCATCACAACAGCCAAGGACTTTAGTACAAAAGAAGTTGTCAGGTCCTATTTATATCAATCCAAATTCAGCACCTTTTTCATTTCCAAGGAGTAATAAAATTTACCTTTAAGGATAGAAATTGGTTGGCCTATTGATAGGTTTTTTTACTTTTTTTAAAAAAACTTTATTTACAGAGGGCTATCCAATGGCAAAGTGAACGCTGTTTCCATTACTCCCCTATCACCCACCCCTGCATCTTCCACTCATCTTATTAGGTGGGTGATTCATCCTGGGGACAGGGAGGCCTTAATATCACCCATCCCAATGACACAATTAGAAGAGTGGCAAAATTGACATTTGAACGGAGAAAGGATAACAGCTACATTTATTAATGATTGGAAACCCATTATGGACTTTTTGCTGAAAAAAGAAAAACAACTTGTGATTTATGGGTTTAATGATTAGAAAGAGTAGATTATGGAAAGAAGGAGCTAGGCTGTAACCTGTTTTGTGGGGAGGGTAAAATATAAATGTAACTGCCGTTAAGATGACCACCTTAATAACTTTTTCTTCTTTCTTTCTTTCTTTCTTTCTTTCTTTCTTTCTTTCTTTCTTTCTTTCTTTCTTTCTTTCTTTCTCTTTCTTCTTTCTTTCTTTCTTTCTTTCTTTCTTCTTTCTTTTTGTTTTTTTCTTCTTCCTTCCTTTCTTTCTTTCTTCTCTTTCTTCCTCTTTCTTCTTCTTTCTCTTTCTTTAGGCCGAAGCCTTCTTATTTGGACACTTTGGCCTGCCACACTTTATGCTTGTAAAACGTATTCTTGCTGTGGGAATTTGGGAGGGGCTGTTGCATGAGGGATGTAGAAATGTAGCCATAACAAATTCCTTTAGATTCTCAAGGTCATCCTTTGTCCAGCACCTGCCCGGGAGCTGAGGGGAGTAACGGACACGTTGGCAGAAGATGAGTGGCTAACGTGATGAACTTGTGGGTATGGGGACAAGGGGCTTGATCTTTCAACTGGGTGGAGAAACCCTCGTAGCATCAGATTTCTCACAGCTGTGCCAACATGGCTCTGTTAATAAATTGGAACTTTGAGGAATGCTTTGCCTCTGACTCTGATTTAATTTTGGATGCTATTTGGAACCCTGACACTCTGTCTATCATGTCTCTATTATCCCTCTATCTCTCTATCTATATATCTTCCAGCTATCATCTAGCTATATCATCTAGCTATCATCATCATCTATTAATATCACTCATCCAGCATGTTAGGCTATTTTTGCACAAATGTTGCAAGAACCAGGAGACATAAGGATGGCCAAAATATTGGAACTTTGATGTGATCATTTCTTGGAAAATATAGACTAATTCTCCTGGTTGGGAATTTTAAACCTCTGGTCATATTAAAACCTTTTGCTAAATATAAAGAACAATATTTAGTTGTATCTATACTTAAAAAATGAAAAGAAACACTGAACAACATACTAAACATACCTTCTATAGCAGCTAAATTGAGGAGGAGGAGGAGGAGGAGGAGGAGGAGGAGGAGGAGGAGGAGGAGGAAGCAAAGGCACAAGTAAACAAATGCTAACTAAAACTAAGGAAAACTAAAATGTCCTCTAGGGTTCTCAGTAGGATCGGCCAGCCTGCAGCTTAGGATCCACAGATGGTATAAAAATGTGGAGTGAAAGCAGCTGAGGGTACTAGGTTAGGGTTCTACAACCCTCCCATGAGGATATGTCCGCTCTGGGCAGGCCAGACATGTGTTCGGATGACAACAATCCATGGAAGTCAGACTAATCACCATATCTACTTCAGGGGTGGGTTCTAACTTACCTTGCTGCCGGTTCGCTTCCTCCCGCGCTGTGTTGGCGCGCCTCATGGGCGCGCCTCATGGGCACGCGCACGCATGCGCAGTGCCAAAAAAATCCCCAAAAAATAATTTAAAAAAAGCCGAAAACAATATGGTGATGCATGCGCAGTGCCGGAAACTCAGCTTCTGCGCATGCGCAGAAAAAAAAAACTGGAAAAAAATTCAAAAAACGTTGGCCCCCACGGACCGGCACCGACAGAACCGGTTCTGTGATGTCATTGTGACATCACCAGCGGGTCACTACCGGTTCAGGCGAACCGGTCCAAACCGGGAGGAACCCACCTCTGACCTACTTCTAAGCTAACGTATGCACATTTTAGACCAGTGATGGCGAACCTTTTTTGGTTCGCATGCCAAAAGGGGGTGTGCGTGCATGCTAACGTGCTCCCCCCCCCACGCAAGCCTGGGATGGTGAAAAATGGGCAAACCGGAAGTTTGGAAAAACGGACTTCCAGTTTGCCCATTGGGCCATTTTTTGCACTCCGGAGGCTTCAGGGAAGCCTCCTGAAGTCTCCGGAGGGCAAAAACCGGCCCAACGGG
>QLTV01001810.1:557863-585659 GCA_003457575.1 Thermophis baileyi | reverse complement strand
CAGGAAGATGTCTGCCTGGCTGGTTGAAAGTGCTGAAGAAGCTAGTCACAGTTCTCCTGGCCCAAGCCCTCGTCGCCACTGTTAGATAGTGGGTAGAGATGACAGGAGACAGACTTCCAAAGCAGCTCTTTATTTCAGCTCTTGTGTAAGCAACCAGCAAAGAGCAGTCTGACAGCTTGCCCTTTTATAGGGAGCTGTCAGACAGACCAGCCAATAGCGTTTGAGCTTTTTCCCAGGAAGATGTCTGCCTGGCTGGTTGAAAGTGCTGAAGAAGCTAGTCACAGTTCTCCTGGCCCAAGCCCTCGTCGCCACTGTTAGATAGTGGGTAGAGATGACAGGAGACAGACTTCCAAAGCAGCTCTTTATTTCAGCTCTTGTGTAAGCAACCAGCAAAGAGCAGTCTGACAGCTTGCCCTTTTATAGGGAGCTGTCAGACAGACCAGCCAATAGCGTTTGAGCTTTTTCCCGCTCAAACGCTGGACCTGGTTGGAACCATGCAACACAGTTGAAACAGTTAGAACATAACACTTCAGATCAGATTCCTTCCTGCCACTGATGCAGTCCTTCCCCTGAATTTCCATGAGAGCTCTTAATTTCCCACTGATAGCAAGAAGAACTGTCTCTCTCTCTGTCTCTCTCTTACATTCCTTAAAAATGGAGAAATGTTTGCAAATGACTGAGCTGCTGAACAAAAGCTCTGACCACTTTCCCAGCAATTCTACTCAAAGGCTGAGCTTTGCTGTAGATTCTATTCTACTACAAATTACTGTTTGCATTTTCCCTTTTTATATTTTCCTGTTGTTGGTTGACTTGGTTGTTTCATTCTCCATTACTATTATAGCTACAGGTGGTCCTTGACTTACAAATCATTCATTTAGTGACCTTCGAAGTTACAACAGCACTGAAAAAAAGTGATTTAGGAGTTTTTCATGCAACCCTGTGGCAGCATCCCCATGGTCATGTGATCAAAATTCAGACGCTTGGCAACTGGCATGTATTTATGACGGTTGCAATGTCCCAGGGTCATGTGATCACCTTTTTTTTCGACTTTCTGAAAAGCATAGTCAATGGGGAAGCCAGATTCACTTAACAACCGTGTTACTAACCGAACAACTGCAATGATTCACTCAACAACTGTGGCAAGAAAGGTCATATAATATCTTGCTGAGCAATAGAAATTTTGTGCTCGATTGTGGTTGTAAGTCGAGGATTACCTGTAAGGTAAAGGTAAAGGTTCCCCTCACACATAAGTGCTAGTCATTCCCGACTCTAGGGGGCGGTGCTCATCTCCATTTCAAAGCCGAAGAGCCAGCGCTGTCCGAAGACGTCTCCGTGATCATGTGGCTGGCATGACTAAACGCCGAAGGAACACCCCAACGCTGTTACCTTCCCACCAAAGGTGGTTCCTATTTTTCTACTTGCATTTTTTACATGCTTTTGAACTGCTAGGTTGGCAGAAGCTGGGACAAGTAACGGGAGCTCACTCCATTACGCGGCGCTAGGGATTCGAACCGCCGAACTGCCGACCTTTCTGATCGACAAGCTCAGCGTCTTAGCCACTGAGCCACCGCGTTCCTAGGATTACCTGTATGCTATTACAAATGCGTTACCGTCTTCATATGTCAGTAGAGAAAGTTAAGATTAAAACATTAAGTATCGCTAAAAATGGTTCTATAAAAAAATGACTCTGGCACAGCTTATAATTACAGTTAGACATTTATTGCCTTGGGAGACTGAACTCCTGGTACAGACGGTTAACATCCTCAAGCATTTTTTTTTTTAAAGACACATCATACGTGTACATACATTGCAGGGGTTCAAGCAACAACTCCTTCTTGGAAATACAATCCTTAAGAAAAGAGACTAGAGGCCATTTGCACATTCTTTTAACAAGTGTTCGCAGGGCCAAAGCACAGATTGGCAGCTGATTGGCGCTTTTGCCTTGCTCACATAGCATATGTAGGTTAGCGGTAACTTTCCCCAACTGTTAAAAGCAAAGTCAGAAGGTTGGGGCATCTGCGCCATGCAGGCTCTGTCCGAGTTTACACTGAACGTGACACGTGTCCTTCAGATGTGCCCACGGTGTCTCATTTGACAAAAGAGAAACGTCTGGAGAAGCAAAAAAAAAAGAACAAGCAGAGAAAGAAAATCAAGTCCTATATGCATTACAAACGTGGAAGGATTCAGAGCCAGTCGTCTCAAGCCAAGGACCATGGGGACTGTATTTCAAATTGCACTGCATAGCTACACACCAGAGTCCCCAAGATTCAATGGAGGAACTGCGAGAATAACATTAGTTAAAAATGTGTCATGTCAATGATTCATTTCTCAAACATCAGGCTTTGAAATTGAGGATTGAGGATGCACATGAACCATCAGCTCAAAGCTTTGTCATTTCTAATGACCCCAACAGAAGTGGGATAAGTAGGTTCTATTGACAGGGAATTGTCAAGGAGAAAATGTGCCAATGTGCCCGCACTTTACTCCAGGGGTGAAATGCTCCCGGTTCGCTCTTACCTGTCAGTCGCCGTAGAGCCGGTCGGCAAGGTAGCGCGAGGTGCCGCCCACCCACCCGGACGCCACCATTTGAGTTCTTTTACCCTCTGCGAATGCACAGAATGCTTTGCGCATGCGCAGAGGGTAAAAGAACCCAAATGGTGGCATCCGGGCGGCGTCCGGGTGGGTGGGCGGTGCCTCGCGCTACCTTGCCAACTGGCTCTACGGCGACCGACAGGTAAGAGCGAACCGGGAGCATTTCACCCCTGCTTTACTCTGAAAACGGTGAAATCAAAAGTCAGACATGGCATTTCTTTTCTGTCTTTTGTGTCAGGCTTCATGTCTTGTCAGCTGAGGAGCCGGTCTTTTCAGATTCTCCTGAAACATTTGCACGGATTAGGAAAAAACAAGTTTTTTATACTTAACTCTTCACTAAACTAGACTTCTGTCATTCACTTTGTGGAATAGCTTCACCACAGGCACGGGGTATTTCTTCTCCTGAACAAAAATTAAATTCATCTTCAGCCCCAATGGGGTTTCTGTGAAACCAGAAATGAAAATCTTTGACAGCATGAGCCATGTGAAGTGAGAAATGAATTGTTGACTGACATACAATAAATTATTATTAACAAAGTTGTAAATATTCATCTTTGCACCATTGACCAAAAGTTCGGAGCTCAAAGTGACAGAAAATCTTCAAGAGAAGAGGGTTGTTTTAAGATGGGCTAGTAACAGACACTCTTCATATCAATGTCCAAAAATCCTATCCAATGAGAGCCAATATGTCTGCTGTTACATAGGATGACCAACTCTTCATGTCTTCATAGAAGGGAATAGTTGCATAGTATGACAGAGGTTAAATGTAGCTTCTCTGAACAGAAAATGGAAGGAAGACTGTTGGAGGAGGAGGAGGAGGAGGAGGAGGAGAAGTGGGGGGGGGGAGGAAGAAGAACACTATCATTTTATAACTGTCCTCCACAACTTTTTTCATACCACTGGTGGAAAATTCCTATAAACAGCTGAACAACTCACACATTATCCAGTTCATATAATGATAAACTTAACAAGTAGCATGTGGTCACAGAGAAGCATTTTTAAACACTGTCCAAATGGAACTTATATTTAAAATTATTCTTAGTTTTTGCCAACAGACAACTTGAGTTCTAAGAAAACAGGAGAGCCAGTTTGGCTAAGTATTCCACACCTGAAGGTAGGTTTTTTTTTCTATTTCAGTTTTGCTTACTTTTTCTTTTTTGGTTGAACTGAGCATAAACCATTGTTGTAAATTTATCCATTCGTAAGTTATGTACTGTCCAATAAAGCAATCAAAATATTAATCCTTTTTCTCACAGCTAAGTAATCCACCCATGGTATCTGCATGGCCTCTAGTCTCAAACTTTCTTTTTCAAATTTTTATGCTTATCTCTACTGGCTGTTGAACTATGCCTTGGTAGCTTTTAAAGATTTTTTGAAGCTATGTTTTGGTAGCACACGTTACATTCTGGCAAACACATTTCTGCAGAAATAAATTAAGACATCCTGAGGTAAGCTACTATGGATCGAGGGCATAAAGGAAGACAGGCTGTTTCCAAGTACATTTTATACTTGGTATATGAGAAGTAACACCTTGGAAATTAATCTTAGCACCTAGAAGTTTTCAAGTAACAACTGCCAACAAGCTAATTAAGATTAATATGATTTAAAAATAAGAATTAGAATTATTAGTGACATATAGTATTTACACAGAAACAAAGGTCAAGGGATAAAATGAATCCTGGATCACTTCTATTTCAGTAAATGGCACTTTAGAAGCTACATGAAGAAAAAGCAGCAAAAGAAAATCAGAGAGATGTTCTGATCTTTTGAAATAAGGGAACATGACTCTGGTAAGAAACTTCTGCCCTTAAATAACTGTCAGAATATTGTAGAAAAAAAAAAAGAAGTGACAAATAGTGATACATATAAAATCAATCTGCAAATTGTATTCTAGTTTACAAATATGGATGCACCAAGAAAGTTTGGCTTTCATTAATTAAACAAAATACTAGAGAAAATATTAAACTTAGTTGTTGTTTTAAATCAAAATAAAGAGCTGAGAATGAAGCAAACAGGTAAACTGAATCAAAACACTGAAGTGTATATTCAGCTTTTGATGTCGAAGAGGAAAGAAAAAGGAAGAATGCATTGTAATTAATATATAAGTGTATTTGGTTCAAGCATGGAAATGGCTCATTAATGGAAAAATCATACAACTAAATTTGAATCATCCATTCTAATACTAGTTTTTGATCCTATTGCTGAAGTACATGAATCTGTCCAAAATTCCAGAAGACATATAGTACTAATGTTCAAAAAAGAAGGAAAAAAATTGGGATTTTCAAAAAGTAATCGAGTGAGTTAAAGAACTCATGAGGAATAGTAAAACTTTTCCTCCAAGGGAAGTCAAAATTGATATCAAACATGGATCCAACCATAAGATTCTTACAATAGAGAGTCCACAGGGAGTGGACGATATAACATTACACATATCATTGAAGCTTCTACTGGACACTTGTGAACCGACTCTAACTAGGTGTAGATGCATGTCATAGGAAATATATCTGAAGGCACCAGAGAAGACTATTCTGGAAAGAACCTCGCGATGTTATACATTACAAAGAGGCTGGAGAAAGTCACATCAGAAAGGGCAACTCGAGGTTGCTGCAGAAACTGAAGCTATCTCACATCGAAACATGTACTGATTTTTTTTAAACATAGAATTGCAAAGAAAGAAGATACTATGGAAGACACACATTTTGCATATATCATTCCCATTTTTGTTAAAACAAATACAATTACACAAAAATTTGCTTGCATCCTAAACATATTGCTTCCTAGCTCCTTTCCTTGGCTATTACCATATTTACTACCATGCACCCAATTACACTGATGAAATAAAATTTGATGTTTTGAGTCATTCAATACTGGATAAAATTAAATGTTACGCGCATTGTCACACTTTAACCTAAATTAAAGTAAAACTTGAGAGTGGGAGCCACTCAACTTTCTCCTCATGCATTTGCATTGAAAATCGCCTTTCATGATTATTTTTATCTTTTTTGAGAGCTCCAAAAGAGATGAGCTTGATGTGAGTCAGGAAAACGTCTTCCATGGGCTTCCCTGTTTTGTGTAATTATCATCATGCAATTCAGGGCTCCAGCATCCCAAAAGAAAATTGGTTTTCCATTAGTTGCTGGTGGAGTGATGGCTAAAGGTTTTGCCACCCTAGGAAAGTGTTGAGAAGAAGTAATGAGGCTTTCTTTTAATTGCCTGTTTTGCTTCCAACATAAGCATCACATGCAACAGCAAAGCTGCGTGCTTTCTAATATGCTTCTGATACCTCAAAATATTATCTGTAAAAATAAATAAATCTGAGGATAAGATTTCTCCCTCCCTCAAATGCTTGATTTTAAACCTCTGGAGAATATTAGGCAAAACGCACTTGATTTTGCCATTCAGACAAAAATATATCACAATTGACACAATTTGCATAATGCAACTCAGTCATTAGATTTTTCTAGTTATTTTAGAAATGCAGAATGACTCACCAAATGTATTGTATTAATTATGCTTTTATAGATGCTTTGGAATTCAATTTTAATAAAATTGTAAAAGACCTTATGGCATTTCTCCTACTTAAGGGAATCTGCTCTAGCTACTGATGTGTTTAACACATTCCCCATAAGCAGAGTTGCTATTTTATAGCGCCCTAAACATTTTCATGGCATGGTCCATATACATGCATTGTTACATCTTGTACCATTCTGACAGGTGCTGAAGGATACAGAGGTGCTGCGAATAGCACCATTTTTTTTCTGAAAAATCATCATGCATTCTTTTCAGCAGTTTTAAACATGCTTCTCAAGAACAAGCAGCATCTGAAAAGGATCACTGAGAGCCAAAACAAGATTTGGAAAAATCCTAGTAGATATTGCACACCAAGTATTTTCTGTAGTTACTAAAAGTTGCTGGGAAATCAGATTGCCAAAGCCACCAGATAGTATATAGCAACACCAAGCATACATTCAATATTTTCTTTTTTTTAAAACCACATACGTATATCTTAGTCTTTATTGTTAAGACACAAAAATGGATGGAAAAAAAGCTACAATTTCCGGGTTGTTGAAAAATACACCAAAGCAAGCTCAAACCAGAGAAGCCACACATATTGTCTTGCAGGTAGAAATGGGTAGGAAAACAAGTAGAGAAAATTGGGTGGAAGGCCCAGTTTTTATAAATACCAAACAAAAGGTCAAAGGCTGCTTTCAGTCACTGAAAAAGAAAAAAGAAAAGATGAACTGGTGAGGAAAGTTTTTTTTTTTTTAAATTACACTAGTTGCAATGCAAACTCCTTTTTCTTTCCATTCGTTTTCGGAGAATGGGACTCCTTTAGGGCCTGCAATGCAAAGCTGGACCAGTCCTTTGGGGCCCCCTGTGCATAGTGTATAGAGAAGAGAGAGATGGCTTCAAACAAGCTAATTCCTACAGCTGTAGCTCCTTTTCACAAACTTGCAGCATTCTGTCCTTTAATTCACATTTCTCATGGAAGTATCAGTGTCATGACCATGTGGTTTTTCCAGGCCCACTTAGCCAGCTATATATACTGCAGAATTTAAATATTTACTGTATAAGGAAAGTCGCTCCACATCCAAGCCGTACAATTTTGAAAGTCACACAGCCTGTATATCTCCCAAAGTTTAGGGCATCTGTTTTGGGAGAAACCGCATCAGCTGTAGATAAATTCCAGTCCACTCAAACAGACAATTGGCTCAAGTCTCTATGTCTATAATCCTTTCCCTCTTTTGGCCAAAAGGAAAAAAAAAAGAGTTAAAATACTGTCTCTTTTCACCACTGAGCTGCTGTGGCTGGAATCGGTCAATGAGATCAATGTGCCAGGTGAACAAGCAGCACATTTTCTCCTCGAATGAAAATCTGGTTTATGTGTCGTGTAAACACTTGTTGATAATCTACTCTGGGCCTCTGCTTTTTTCGGGAACGGCCTCTTTTGCCACCTGTGCTCTTCTCCTCTACTTGGGAGATTCTGCTGGGCAAATCCATGTCTCTCCCAGACACTTTCGGCAAACTAGAGCTTCGTGTCCTCTCTCTGCTGGCGTGCTTCTTTGCTCCATGTTTCTCCTCTGATCTTCCCCTACCTGACTCAGATTTCCTCCTCGATGTCCTTGGATCATATGGAAGGGCTGGCAAGTCCGTAGTCGTCTTTGAATCGGCTTCTTTTTTAACCAAGGACTCCTGCAACCTCAGTCTGTCGAAGAGCTACAGAGAAACATTGGAAATAAATTCACAAGTCATAAGAGATTTTATACTCTGATTGACCTGTTCAAACGGTGGATAAACTAATCTCTTTTGCCCAATTAAAATTTGTAAGTCAAAGATTTAGTAAGTTCTCGTTTGAAAAAGAGAGGATCTATTTTTCCTTAGTCAACAAGTTCTCCAATAGCAATAGCACTTAGACTTATATACCGCTTCACAGTGCTTTACAGCCCTCTCTAAGCAGTTTACAGAGTCAGCATATTGCCCCCAACAATATGGGTCCTCATTTTACCAACTTCGAAAGGATGGAAGGCTGAGCTGCTCAGAATTGAACTCCTGGAAGTGAATCGAGAGTTATCCTGCAGTACTGCATCCTAACCACTGCGCCACCATGGTTCCTTGCATTTTCTATACACATGACCAGAGGTGGGTTCCGGTTCGGACCGGTTCTATAGAGCTGTTAGTAACTTGGCGGCCTGGGTCGCTGGAACTGGCAGCGACCCAGGCCTGCCACGCCCCCAAGCCAGTTCTCTCGTCGGCGCCATAGGCGCCGCCATCTTGTTTTTTGCTTCTGCACATGCGCAGCCTTTTTTTTAGTATTGCGCATGCGCGCCCACGAAGTACGCGCCCGCCCATGCAAACCGCCTGCACGGCACGCAATGCGCACCTGCCCACGCAGCGCATGCCTGAGTGAACCAGCAGTAGAAGAATCCGGAACCCACCCCTGGACATGACCATGCATGATTCATACACTTCTCGTACAGTACACATACAGTACTATTCTGCAGATCTGTCAGTAAAAAACCTGCCAGAATCATTGATGCAGCTGATTTGAATTAAAATACCTCTGGGGTGGGATCATTTCAATTTTATATAGTAGCCAGTGCACTGCCAATATTAAATGTTAAATGGTAGTAATGTACATATATTTACACTTGAAAAATCTAATGACAATTTGTTGTGATCAGCTGAGGAAGGGTGCAAGCTCACCCTTTCAGTTATTGCTACATAGCAGTAAAAAGGCTATCACAGGTTAAATCACTGATAACAATCACTGCTACAACTCTTCCCAATCAAAACAACCGTAAGACATTAAATGTTAAGTTATGTGTCAACTGCTCCTATTATTGAGCTTAGAATATTCCTCCTAAAAGCAAGCAAAACTTCCATCAATATAGTGAAAGCAAAATCTGCGTCCAGGATTTTTACAAGACATAGTTTCCAAGAGAATATATAAATATAGGGACTGACTTCTTCTTTTGATGGTTCATGTGTGAACTCCCTGTTTGTTTTTATTTAAAAGGTTTCTGTTTTGTACTTATATGTACATTCAATCTTTACTCCCAGCTTCCAACATCTATCAATACTTCTGGTTAATAAATAGAGCTTGCCAAGGATGGTGTTATTGAGCACTCAGTATACGTCCATTCACATGCTGAAATGATACATGAGCAGATAAAAATCTGTACCGCTCCCCTGCACAAAGAACGCTATTAGTATAAATAGTGGGCCTACCTCTAGAGGATGCTGGCTGAGGAATTCTGGGAGTTGAAGTCCACACATCTTAAAGTTGTCAAGGTTGAGAAACACTGCTCTAGAACAGCGCCTCCCAACCTTTGTGGCTTGGCGGCCTGGCTGGGGGGTGGAGAGGGGAACTGGGCTACCCAAGCAGCGGGCTGGCATGCATGCGTGCACATGCAGCCCTTGCGTGGGAGTGCCTGCTGGCCCGCACAAGTTGAGCTGCATACACGCACACAATCCAGCCATCTGCTCACATGCCCCAATTCCAAATAGGTCATGGCCAGGGGTTGGGGACCCTTGCTTTAGAAAATGTTAAACCTAGTTTGCTCAACAGACCTCCTATTTACACTAAGATTTTTTTTTTGTCCTGGGAGCTCTGTATTCCAGCATGTCCTAAATGTGTAGCAAGCAGGTTAGCAGCAGACTAATCCTTCCAAATTTCACACAAATTGCACATATCCCAAATGCATTATTTTGTGCATGTGCAACAGGACTGATTGTATGAAGTCTTCGACAGACATTAATCAGTTAATAGAAAACCCATACCAAGGATCGCTCAATTTTTTTTAAAAAAAGAACCTTGCCTAAGAATACACACACATACACACACATTTTTGTTTCCCTATCTGTATTTATGTACATAGAAAATATGCACTCTTCTGCACCATAGTTGGGTAGTTAAACCAGTTCTGCCACTGTTTAAGGTCTCCACAACTTCTTAGGTCTTCACCATAATTTGATAACAGCAAGCTCTTTTAAATTCCTATATCCATTCACTACTAGTTTCCTGTCTCTCAAATAGCAGAGAAACTCTAATCCACTTCCTCCAGGGGAATAAAGATCAGTGGAAAAGGAAGGAGAGCTGATTCATTTGGCAAGCGAAAAACATGTCAAATAGAAAGCCTCAACAGCCTTTTATCTAGGGCAGTTCTCACAACAGACCAATGAGGGGAATGAGGAACTGCCTCCTTTCTCCCACTCCATAGAACATCTGGAATGAAAGGACAGGTGGCAATTCTTACTTTCTCCTAACATTTGGCAGAAGGCAATAGAAACAAGCTCCTACCTGCACTCTGCAAAAAGCCTGAAGCAAGATCAAAGACCCAGCCTTTCCTAACTTTACACAGTTAGGGAGGGATGAGCTTAGGAGTAATCCTGGTTATTGATCTGGTAGTTAGCCAAACTGAACTTTGTGGACTCTTGGTGATTAGGCCAACCTTCATCCCCAACATGGATCAAATGTATTGACAAAGGAATATAAAGAAGAATGGAAGAGAAAAACTAGAATGTAAGATCATCCTCATTGGATCAAGCTTAAGCCTATCTACTCCAGCATTGTGTTCTACAGTAACTGACCCAAGTGTCTGTGAGAAGCCCACAAGCTGGTAAAGAAAGCAACAGTACCTCTGCTTCCCAAGTCCTGCTACATAGACATTCTGTAAATTCTGATTCTTTGAGTAGACCATATATTAGTTTCTATAGCATTAGGACATGACTGTAACTCTGACGAATCTAGGAATCGGTTTTAAATCATTATGAGTTTCTGGTGACTGGTACAAACATTTAGTAATAAACAAAAACAAAAATAAGATGACAGCCACTGAATCAAATCACTGAAGAGCAAGAGGCTAAACTCATAACAAACTTAAAACTCCCAAATGATTGTATTGGGCTACATCTCCACCGATTAGTAAAAGAAGAAATAACCTTCCTTCTTCTTTGCTAGCAGTGAAATCAGACTTTTATAAGGTAGAGGAAGACAGGAAAGAGCCATGTCTTTTTGAAACGTGATATTGTGCAGAATGGAAACTTACTCTGGTGAGGGTCAACTGTGGCTCCACATAGAAAGCTTTACCCAGCACTGGTTTTCGGTATGTTTCGTCTACATCAGTCAGGGCCTGGCGCAAGGCAAATAGGCAGAAAGATTTAAAACATATAGGATCTTCTTAACATAAATTTTGGCGTCATGGTGGGGAAAGATGACAGGAGTCAGAAGGATATCAACATAAAACAATGATTTGATACTTGTTCTCAATGTCTGATTGAGATATTATAAAGCAATATAGGATGTTCACCTTGCTCACTCAGAATTTTTATTTTATTATGAGAATAAGCCCATTCGGATATACTTAGGCATTTAAGAGAAATTCCACAGACTTAAAATAAAAGCCCAGATTCTTTTGACATTTTCTTGTATTGGAAATGCCAATGAATACCATGTGAATATATATAGTTAGGAGAGCAATATGTAGTTGACATTTTTTTGTATTGGAAATGCCAATGATACCATTTGAATATATGTAGTTAGGAGAGCAAGCACTTCAAAGTCCTCTTTGCTCTCCTAACTACATATATTCACATGGTGGTTGGTCTGAAGCTTTCAAGTAAATGCTAGTATATTAAGATATTTAAAATTTAATAGCTGGAGCAGTGAAGGGTTGGACAATGAGTAAGAACACACAGTTACAGCTAATTGGTTAAAGACAGCTGGCCACTGCATGAGGGAATCTGAGCTGTGATTGGTTGCTGTAAGAGTAAAGGGGGAGTTTTCTTGTTTCCCGCCTTTTTGTTCTGTGTGCTGTGTGTGCTCTCTGTGATTTACCTGATGATGATGGGTTGATTTACCTGACAATGCTCCTGTTTGCCTTATTTACTGTAAATATATTTATTGTATAAAAATCCTAGCTCGTGTCAGCGTCTCTGACTCCATTTGGACACCAGCTGCGCAATTCCCTGACATAGTAAAAACCACAGAAGGGAAATGTTCAGGATTACCATATTCCAGAACTTGTCAAATGCAACCAAGAATCCAGTGCAGACACCACGAAGCCCCTTGAAAGTTCGGATATGGACATTGACCTTTACGCCATCACGGACACAGCGGTGGAGTTCCCCAAGTGGACTGCCTTCATGAACTGGAAATTAAGATAACAACCATCATTTGCCGTAGAACAAAGCAAACAGTTTGCAGCTATTATTGCTATTATTATTTGAATTATACGTCTGCCCACAAGGCGTAAGAGAGAGGCTTGTCACTATGCAGTAGTTAGTATTTCTGGTTGATAATCATGTCAGTAACCAAACAACGATCAGTGCAGTCTAAATTCTAATCTTGCAAATGATTAGTCTTCTATAGCTCATCATTTATTATAAGTGACATAAATAAATATACCAGCCATCTCTCTGGATAACATTAAAGGATCATGTTAACATTAAAAGAATACTAAATTATCTAATAGAGAGGTTGCAGTCCTGGATTTACTATTTTTTGAATGGATTCTATAAGTGTACCAAATATACACAGATATTGGGAAGGAGGAAATGTCCAGGAATGGTTCTAACCATTGGCAACTGCTCTTTCTTTTGGAGAGGAATCGTCTTAAGATACAGTAAACTGCAGATGCTCCAAGCCAGTACAAAATTCTTCTTTCCCCCCAGCTTCCTATCATTTAGACATCCTTCCATTATCTAGATACATCTTGTACTGTGGATTTAGGTTGTGACTATTTGTAACCAAGTGTAGGCTGGCTGAGGAAGTCTATGAGTTGTAATCAACCCATCTGGAAGATGGCCAGGTTGGATAGGAGTGCACAAAGTCATTTAGGCACGCTTAACAATATGTAATTTTGCCACTTCACTGCAAATTTCCACACTATACTATGCTACTTCCATGGCTATTGGAATCTGGAATTCCTTGGAAGATTCACTGAAATGAGTTCAATAAATTAAAAGCTTCTATACTTTATCAGCCATGATAAATCCTTTTTTTGGTATTATCATCTTGCATCACTCTGAAAGCACAACCCAAAGAAGTTAACCTTTTTCTCCTCTAAAGTGATAGACAGCTGCAGTTATTTGGTTGCTATTTAATTCCAATCTCAAGTAATTACATATTTTTCATAACAGGAAGCATGTATATGTATATATAAACTAAACTAAAAATATTAGTTTGATATATTCCATTTGTACCACTCACTTCTAGTACAGGTATTCAGATTATAGCTGGGAAACTAGCTGAAAGTAATGGGAATGTGGTGAAAAGATTTAATATATGATCTCAAAACAAATAATAGACATCAACATAGAAGCTTGCCTATTATTCTATTATCATAACTTCTGCTCTATATTTATAAGCCTGAAATAAAATTTAAGAACTAGGATCATAACAACCTAACTATTGCTACAACAGCTGCAAAAGGCAATGCCAAGTTCTAGGCTTTCAAAATGCTGCTTACAGCTTTTTCTCAAAGTCTAGTCATTTTAATTCAAACCTGAAAGAATAAGCTTTGGAAGGGAGAGAAAAAAAAAAGCAAGTTCCTGCAAATGACAGACTTGTGTCAATTAGGAGGCTGTGAAACATTTTGGACTTCCAGTTGACGTCGCGGCAATTTCAGATACAGAGGAACGGGTCTCCATGTTCCCTGTGCTGAGCTCTTCCTGTTGTGGGCTCTGGAGAGAGCCTAAGCCGCCCTGAAGGGGGGGGGGAGTGAAGCAAAGTGGGGCACCCTGTGAGGTCGGGGAGAGTCGCAGCTCTCCTGTCTGGCCCGGGGGCTTTTTTCCCTCTCAGCCACAGCAAGAAGAAGCAGTAGCCTAAAGATGGCCGCTACAAAGCTGGGACAACCGATGAATAACAGCTAAGACTGGTGCAGGAGAGAAGAAGGTGAGCCGTGGTGGAACTGGGGGAGAGGATTTTTCTTTGTTTTAAATTACCCCAAGAAACAATTCAGAACTATTTGCCCAGAACTATGTATTTAAGCGGCGCCCAAGCCTTTTGGGGCGTGTTGAAGAAATACCTAACCGGAAATGAAAGCTGCTGGAGAATAAATAATAGATTTTGAAATAAACAGAAAAGGGACTCCTAAACTGGGAAGAAGCAAGCTGTTTGGGGTGTGTTGAAGAAATGCCCAACCGGAAATGAAAGCTGCTGAAGAATAAACAATAGATTTTGAAATAAACAGAAAAGGGACTCCTAAACTGGGAAGAAGCGGTACTGGGAAGGCATTTTTTGAAATATTGGAATTATCTATAGACAAAACTTACTCTGCTTATATATTCGAATAATCCAAGCGACAACGGACTAGTGAACTGAAATCTAAGTGGAGAGTGCCACCTGCTGACAAAAAGGGAAACTACAAGGTAGTGATTGGGGCTTTTTGATAACCTCTGGGTGTATTTGAATAGAACTGAATGTTAACCTTTGAAATACGAAGAAGTGGGACCAATTTACTCCTTGAAGGGGAGCTTAAGGACTAAATAAATAGTTCTTGGACTGTTGGATGAAAATTAACTTTCTTTAAAAAATAAAATAAGACATTTAAAAAGGAGAAATGAGTGGAATTGTCCAGGAGATGGATCTACTCTTTCAAAATACAAAAGACAACATGGACAAAGGATTTAAGGACATTATGGAAAAAATGGAAAATATTATACAAGGGATGATGGTGCCAGACCAAGTCGTCCAAGAGAGGGAGGAGCCAAAAGTAAATATGAAGAAGGAAGAGGACAGAGAGGAGATTACAATGAAAATAATAGTGATTGATGAATTAAACCAGGCGGAAAATATACAAAGAGAGTTGGAAGATACGCTTGAAGTGGAGGCAGGGACCTTAGTAGAAATTTTAGAAAATAGACTGGATGAAGGTAGAGGTGAGAGGAACATTTAGATTGGACTTCCAAGAAATAAATATAGATGGAGACTTAAGAGAGGAATGGGGGAGGCAAGTCAAAAAAAAAAAGCGTAGCAATTGAAGTATCGCAGCGGGCAAGAGACAATGGGTAGATGATGATTATTGTTTTCTTTCTTTATTGCTATTTTGACTTGCTCTTCCGCTTTCCTCTCTTTTCTTTTTTTAAAGCATAGCAATTAAAGTATAAACGGGGCAAAAGATGATGGATGGATGACTCCATATTTTTTTATCATTGTTTTGAGTTGTCTTCTTCTCACTCTCACTCTCTCTCTCTACTTTTTTTTGTTCTTTTCTCTTTTTTTTTAGGCAGGTGACTTGATTAGAAGTAAGACAGGAACGAAAGAAAAAACCTTTTAATATAGGGTGACATGATTAATAGCTAGAGTGATAGAAATAAAGGGAATATTAATGTATACATTTTTATTCGATAAAATGAAAGTAGCAATGAGAAATAGGTGGAATATTTGAATAATGATAGATTGTAACCTGATATGGATGTGTATTGTTATTAGAAATTCATAAGTTGATTGAATGTAATAATAACGTTTAATATGATTAGTTTTATTTGTATGGGAATGCATGGCGCCCAGGTGCCACACTGTTCACGCATTGATTTGACATTTTTATAAAAATAAAAAATAAAAAAACTTGGGGGGGAGGAAAGGAGGCTGTGAAACATTTTGAATTATACTGAACAGTGTAATTTTGAAATGAGTGGTTACAACCTGACCAGAATGATCAGCACAACATAAGAACACTTCCAAGTGAGATTAGAATAACTATTTTGAACCTAAGGTATTATTTCAAATCTGAAACATTTAAAATCCAAAATCTCTTGCATGCCGTTAGTATCAGCTACAACCGGTAATAGCCAGACCTTCTCAGCACTACCTTTGAACATTATTTTAGAATGCAGAATAAAAGTTAATACATGCCTTACATTCTAAATGTGTTTTGGAAAGTTGTTTGATATGTGGGCACAACATGTTGGAGAAAATATAGGCAATTTGTATTTACTTCATGCTGGACCTGTAGTAGGGCTTTTACTTTGAAGCTACTCTCAATCTCATCTAAACAAGAATACTTAACAACACCCAGAATATCTAAGCCAGTAGAACCTTCAGCTCCTTTGTTTTCCATCAACTATGATTCTATTACCAGAAATGGTTCCAAGCCATTCTACCCCAATTCCTTAGGCTTAAGAATGTCAGCAATATTTTGGTGCTTTCCCAAGACAATACCTTGGACAGTTCTCTCTCTCTCTTCCTATTGTTATTCCATCAGAAAAGTAACTGTTCATTGGCCAATTATGATCATTTCTTTAATCAATTTTCAAGCAGTGCAGTAACTGTGGCATTCAATCTATTAAAGCTCTGTGGTCCCATGGTGAAAGTGAGGAGGCGCACGGGTGATCTCAGCTTTTCATTTAACAGATGTACATCTCTTATTTATTCAAATAGCATTTACGGGGCCACAAACACTCTTTTCAAGGCACTGTTCACATTCAATCTTGCTTAGCGACAGCAGAGGATGAATCTATAAGGACCTTTTAACCTCTTGTATTTCAGAAGATGGAACAGTTTGGTCTCCAAAACATAGCTGGGCATCTTTCTTTCATTATGCTTCGTTGTCGACTGAAGAAAATACGATTACCTTCAGTATTTTTATTCATTTTTATCCTGCCATTATTATTTTTTATAAATGGCTCAAGGCAACAAATATACCAGATGCTCCTTCCTTCTCTTATTTTCCTTACAACCCTATGAAGTGGGTTGGGCTGAAAGAGAGTTATTGGCTCAAAGGCACCCAACCAACTTTCATGCCTAAGGAAGGACTAGAACTCACACTCTCCCAGTTTCTAGCCTGGTGCCTTAATCACTAAAGCAAACTCTTCAATGCCCTTCTTTCCTAAAATATCAAAGCACCCATCACTAGGATCTTTTCTCACACCTCAAATTTTCAAACTCTTTAACCAGGTGTTTCCTTGAGCCAAATTTGCTGGCTAATTGTGACCCACATACAGTATTTAAAGTCAACCTAATTATGGTTTAATAATTGAGGATTCACACTAAACAAAGAACTAGGCACATAAGCTCAATTCACACAACATGCTAAGGGCAAATGTAGGCAGCTAATTTATAATTTGGTATGGTGTGCGACACATCCACTAACTCTATCTGCAAAATGGCTTGTCAGGACTCCTTCCATATTATCTACCTTCCAAATAGACCATCATCCATAGTTCTGTATTCCCACTTTTTTCACTCTCTTTAGCACCTACTCTTAACTTAAATCAATTACAACTGGAAAATAGGATTACAGTAACTGTTTAAAAAATTGTTTTGGTGAACGTCACATATTCTTTTTGGGAAACCCCTCTTTCGACAAGCTTATTCTGCACCCACTCGGGTTTTCATTCGTGCCTATCTGCGCCCAATGCCCAGATGCAGGGCCGTCCGCGCAGACCTCGGATCAATGCCAACATGCAGCAGTATATATTCTGGACTTCACAGCTCGCCCCACATGCACAAACTGCGTTCAGTGCCAGATCTCACGGGCGGCCCAACCCCACAACTGCTTTCCAATAACCAGGGCTAGACTCTGGAACACGAGCAGAGTGGCTGCCCTTCGGGCAGATATTTAGAGTGGGGGTGGGGGTGGGGATCGTGATATTTCGTCCGAAAGGAGACGCTGCGCCAAACGCAGCTCAGCTTACGGGGCATCTTGGTGAGGACGTTGCGCGGCGCCTTCCTGCCCCGCGCCCTCGCTCTCTCCGCCGCTTCTGGCTTGGGCTCCTTGACCAGCATGAGGTTGCGGAGCCGCTGGAGGCGTTCGGGGTCGGCGGCGGCTCGGCCGGCCCGGCTCCGAGTACGTGTCCCGGCGGAGCGGCTGCTGCGGCCGGCAGCTGCTCTCGAGCGACCCGGGGCGCGGAGCAGGCCGCGCTGGAAGCTCTCGTACTCGGCCAGGTTGTTGAAGCAGGGCGCGGCCGGGTAAGGCAACGGGGTGCGCTCCGAGTACAGCGCCAGCAGCGGGTCGAAGCGCGGCGAGCTCACGTCCAGCCGGCTGGGACTCGGGGATCGCTCCGAGTTGCGACGGCCGCTTGAGTGGTGCCGGCTTCTCCGCCGCCTGGCCTCAGCCCCGGCCTTCTCCGCCGCCTCCTCCTCCTCCATGTCTCTCCCGCTCTTGCCCTGGCCCCGGCCCTGCTGGGAGGGGCAGGAAGAGCCGCCCGCAGCGCGCTCCTTCGCCGCTATGGGCCGCCCCAGCCTGCGATTGCACGGCAGGTCCCTTCCCGCATTTCCCGACGCCTCTTGATGCTCTCTCGCCACGCCGGCGAGAACTGCGTTGCCGCCCGCCCGCCCGCGGAGATGGCCCCCTGAAAGGCCGCCCTTGGCTTTGGCTTTGGCTTTGGCTCTGGCTCTGGCTCTGGCTCGGCCGGCTAGAAGGAGGACCATTGTCCGCCTTCATTCATCTGAGGAAGCGATGGCGGAACTCTCGGTTCTCAAGACATTGCATTCCCTTCTTGAGGCTGCGGACTGCTCAACACTTGGCCGCGCGGGCTGGGAAGGGTTCAGACCGCGGCTGGTTTGCATTTAAGTTGGTCTTTTGTGAGCCCGGCCATTTATTCACTACCGGTAAATCATAGTAGAAACAAATGAGGGCTACTGTAAACCATGCTGTAATAACATCAGTTGAGCACCGGGTGCAGTGGAACAATCAAGGATAATCAGGCTATGCCTTTTGGATGCGAAGTAGACTCCGGCCTGGTTAGTGCTGTTAGCTTGAGCGGTCATGTCTGGGCTGCATTGCACCAAATGGTCACTAGATGGCAGTTTCCAAGGTTCTTTGTTGCCATCTAATAGTTTTCCGGATCGTTTGATGTTCAGGTAGTGTAGCTAGATTGGGGGGGTGAAGGGACTGGATGGCAGAAATGTCAAGCATTTTGATAATGCTCTCAAATAACTTCATGGATAGTGAGTAGTAGTTGAGCTGGACAAGGGTCTCTAAGTGCAGTAATTAAAATAGTCGAGCTAAATATCAAGTATTACAACATTTGTTTTTCCAGTTTGCTTCTTGTTTCAGGTAATTCTATGTAGAAATGGAAAATAATTGTATGCTAATATGCCATTGATCTTGTATAAAGCATTTGCATATATGTATTAGTAAAGGCCAGTAGATAATTTTCACAGAGTTACAGAGCTAAACATTTATTAAAGGTTATTTTTAACCCATTTAGAAAAGAAGGCCATTTGCTGACAGTGATAAGGACACCTTAAGGACTATTTGAACTGTCCAGTAGGAACCAAAATAGTGGAGACGCAAGGCCTGATTTACTGAACATAATACGATATGCTGATTCCAACGACCTTCAGAGGTTGGGTCCAAAGTTGTGATTCAGTCAGCTGTTAACAAGGAAGTTAGTGATTGTGCGAGAATATGAACAATAAAATAAGCAAAGAAGGATGAACTTTTGTAAATATTTATTTATTTAATTTCTATAGAGACTCATCTCAATCAAATCCAGATTCTAGAACAGCGGTTCTCAACCTGTGGGTCGTGACCCCTTTGGGGGTCAAACGACCCTTTCACAGGGGTCGCCTAAGCGCACGCTATCCCACCATCTTGGTGCCATGCCCCCTTTGTCACTTCATCGCGCGCGGGGAGGGGGCGGGGCAGGGGTCGCGGCATTAGGAAGGTTGAAAACCACTGTTCTAGAAGATAACCAACCATAAGACCATACAGTAAAGGTTTTAGCTTGGTCTGACAGAAATAGGGAAAAAAGCAGCTTTGATTAGTAGGCACCAAGGAATATCTTGTGCATAGGATCACCTTCCCCACCCTACCTCATAATTGTTTTGGCTGACTTATTTGAATCTGTAAGGTGACTTATGAGGGATGAACACAATTGTTTATTGATAATTGGAAATTAGGATTTTTTTAATTTAGGTCTTTAAGAAGTCTATCATGTGCCTCATTTTCTGCTTCTGTCTTATATGTTGATTACTTAAAAATAGACAAATTAGTGAGCCAAGTATATTCCATCTTCTGATTCTCAGTATGGCTGGTGTAACAAAATATGACACACTCCGCTACAGAGAAGTTCCCTGAAGATGAGCTCTAACATGAGTCCGAAAGCTCAGAAGACAAAACCTCTGGTCCCAGTGACTGACCCAAATTGGATCCTGCAAAATGTGATTCAAACAAATCTGGTTTGTAAATCTAGCAGAGATCTCCGTTTTGTATTGGAGAAAAGTGGTGGATTAGTAATTGGTTCATACAGCCACTAGGCCAGGGGTGTCAAATTCAAGGCCCGGGGACCAGATCCGGCCCACGGGGTGCTTAGATCTGGCCCGCGGGGCTGTCCTAAAAACAGCAAAGGACCGGCCGGTGGTGCCTCTGCCAGTGAAAATGGAGCTCGGGAGAACACACATGCACCCCCCCCCCAGCTCCATTTTCACTGGCAGAGGGCAGCAGGAGGCCATCATGGCTGAAAACGGAGTTCAGGAGCCCGTTTTCGCTGGCAGAGCGCTCGGGCCACCAGAGACGTCTCCGACACAAGTGACGTCAAGCTGGCCACACCCACCCTGGCCCCCGAGGTCAAACACAACCCTGATGCGGCCCTCAATGAAATCGAGTTTGACATCCCTGCACTAAGCTAACAAGTAGCCGGCTTGTTTTTGCTTCAGTGTGTTATGAAAACACAGCTGCTTTTTTATTGTTGCTGCTAATAACCTTGAGCACCTTATGGAAAGCAGGAATACAAAAATCCACCTTGCATAGATATTTTGCCTATTATTCCTGCTAACCTCACTACAAGTATTGTGGATTGCTGACACAGATACAAGAGCACACCATTTTTGGAATGCTCGTTTCTTTTTACCCTTTTAATGTTATCTTAATTATAGTAATGAAGACACTTGTCACTTCAGAAAAAATGAGTACAATTTTTTCAAATGGCTTTAAAATGATACTAAATGCCTATTATTCTAAATGATTTCCTTTTAGAGCAAATTCACAAACAATTAAGAATCCCCTTTAAAAGTTCTATATAAAACCTAGCCACCAGAGAAGCCAGGCCAATTTTTCACAAATCTCACATTTGGTCCCAATGCCTCTATCCTTTTTGCTCCTAGGCAGCATGGCCTTTGAAAAGGCAGAAGAGTAACACAACTCTTTGAACTTCACATCCCAATACAAGACTTTCAGTAAGTTGGTTGCCACAATTCTCAACAGCAGGAACTGGATAGTTTCCCAGGCAGCAGCAAAATGAGAGCATGACCTACAAACACACCCTGCTGTGCTATCTCCCTTATACAATAACATTATTGCTCTTGGTTGGCCACCTGAGACCTTGTCTAATAATCCGAAAAGCAGCAAGGAGAGAGTCCAAATAATAAATGTTCGATTACAGAGGGAAATTATGTTTCCATAGCTTTCAAAAAGGCCGGAACTAATTTACACTTGAGAGAAAACTTCCTAATTACTTTCTGCTACTTGCCAGGGTATTTTGTTTATCACTCATATAATCCAGAGACATTAGCAACTAGGATAATTTGTAACTTGGCTCCCTGATGATAGAATTTAATTTGAAGGAGTAGTTTAAATGTTTTCAGAGTTTTAAATGGGCAACTTAGCATCTCATGAGACCTACAGCAGTAGAGTTCTTTTGAGGGCCAGAGAAGAAATTAAAGGCATTCCTTTTTCAGTGTAAAGTTTAAGATTATTATCAGCCTACTCGTAATTTTAATAAAAAAAGTATTTATTTATGAACAATACCTGGATTTTTCATTCGTTCACTCAAGTAAAATGGTTATTACAAAATACAGGATTACATTTTTTCCCACCATGATGCAGTCCTTGTAAAATAAATTATACCCAATAGGTTCAGACTAAAATGCAGATAGGAAAGTCACCTCTTGTCAAGCAGGATTTCAGGATTGTGTTCCCAAAATTCATTTCCAATAATATCACAATGCAAAGGAATTGGTCTATTTCTCATCCTGGTTTGTTCAATTTCCTTCTCTTCTGTTTCCCTTGTTTTAATTTTTGTCTTAATGATTTCATCTACCTAGGAATAGAAATACAAATAATATATTAATAATTGAACTTTTTAAAATCTATTCAGAATTTAATTCTTTTAGAGTTGCAGTGTTTAATGTATTAAAGTGAAGCATCACTTTTATGCATTAGACTATCACTGTAACATGGCAGACTTCATCTTCAAAGCATCTTCATTCTACTTCATCCAGAAGAGAATGACTTTTTCAACATGTTTTTGATATGCAGTGGCTAAACTGATACATAATGCTAAGCCAGGAACAGGCAAACTATAGGTAGCATCCCCACCCCACCCCAATTTACAATCAATCAATTGTAAAGCACGATGTCATGTGACTGCATCACTTAGTGAGGGCAATCCTGGTTGCTGTCATAAATATGTGGATTATTAAGCAGTGGGAATCCCAGGTAAGGGAGCACTGAGGTTTATGGGAGGATCTGAGAAGCCCAGCACAGGCCACATATGAGTCGGGGAAGGGTTTGGGAGGCCCAATGCAGGCCACACAAGTCAGAGAGGTGCCAGAGACTGTGACCTTCCTTGCCAGGTTCCCTATTGTCTTTGCTTGTTGGAAGCTAGCAGGAAAAGTCACAAATGGCGATCATATGACTGTACCTTCCTCAGTCATAATAATCACATGACATGGGGGTATTGCAATAGATGAAATTTCAGGGACTGGTTGCATGTCCATATTTTCAGCACTGCTATAACTGAATGCTTGCTGAACAAATGGATGTAAGCTGAGTGTTATCTGTAATTGGAACTGCACATGTCATTTTACTAAACCATATTTTATAGGTAGTCCTCGACTTACAACAGTTCATTAAATGACCGTTCGAAGTTACAATGGAACTGAAAAAATGACTTATGACCATTTTTCACACTTACTTGCATCCCCATGGTCATGTGATCAAAATTCAGATGCTTGGCAACTGACTCATATTTATGACGGTTATGGTGTCCTGGGATCATGGGATCATCTTTTGCCATCTTCTGACAAGCAAAGTTAATGGGGAAGCCAGATTCACTTAACAACTACCGTGTTTCCCCGAAAATAAGACCCCGTCTTATATTTTTTTGAACCCTGAAATAAGCGCTTGGCCTTATTGCCATGCACTCAAAAGCCCGATTGGGCTTATTATCAGGGGATGTCTTATTTTGGGGAAAACGGTATGTTATTAACTTAACTGCAGTGATTCACTTAACAACTGGGGAAAGAAAGGTCATAAAATGGGGCAAAATTCACTTAACAACTGTCTCACTTAGCAACAGAAATTTTAGGCTCAACTGGTAGCAAGTTAAGGACTACCTGTATGCTATGTCAAATAGGAAGATCTGATTGAAGACAAATAGGTACTTGGAACTTTCCCTATCCTCTTGCGTATGGAAGGGAAGGCAACTCCTCCAAAGGGGTGCAGAAATGGAGGTCAGATCCCATGTGAGCTGTTTCAGTAGCCCTTTGAAGGCATTCCTCTCCATGCAGAGGGGAGTAGTAGTCCTCTGAAGAGATGCAGAAAAGGAAGTCAGATCCCAAGGTTGTGAGCCTCATTTCTGCAGCCATCAGAGCAGTTCTCTTCCACACAGCAATCTCACTCGGCTTAATGACCCAGGGGATCACTTAATGACCCAGGGGATTGCTTAACGACCACAACCATGAGTACTGAAATTGTTGTCATTGAGCAAAGCGTTCACATGGGCATCTCACTTAACGATCACTTTGCTCAAAACTGAGATTCTGGTCTCAACTGTGGTCGTAAGTCAAGAACTACCTGTACAATAGAACACATAAAACATTTAAAAAAAAGATGAAAAATGGGAAGCATGGTGAAGTGAGGGATCTCACTTTCCCTTGCCAAAGCCCTGGGTGAACAGCTAAATAAATACGGTATGTAAATAATGGTAGCTGATACACAAAAAGTTCAAGTATAAATACAAACATCTAGAAGCAGTCAAGCTTTGTTTTTTACATTGGCAATACACAGGAAGATGACTGTAAATAGTGGTCTTTCATGACCAAAAGGTGAGCTAAAGAAGGAAAGCTGAAATAAGGTGGCATATTATCAATAGAATACTTAAGTGTTGAAAAGATATAAAATATAATAATGAAAAAATAACTTTTGGGAATAGTACTGAGAGCACACCCAACATCGGTTCCTGGTCTAATTCAGGATGTTGGTCATTACCTTTAAACCCCGGGTCCAGAGTATCTGAGGAGCCGTTGATCCCAATGGGACAGGCTCATCCCACTCACTGCAGCAGAAGTCATATTCCGGATCCCATCTGCCAAAGAATTTCAGTTGGTAGGCTCTAGGAAAAGAGCCTTTTCTCTCTGATCCCTGCCTTTTGGAATATTCTCCCACTGAAGGCGAGATTGGTCCCCACATTCCTGGCCTTCCAGAAAAGCCTCAAAACCTGGCTCTGCCAGCTGGCCTGAGGCACTGATAGAGGCGCCCTATGCTGAGGTGACTGACTGGGTAAAGAAAAGATTTCTACCCCCATGTCACCTGTCCCCTAGATTTTTAGTTTCTTATTTAATCTTAATTTTAATAATTTCATATTGTCTTTTTTATTTTTTTATCATTCTGTAAGCCGCCCAAAGTCACTGTAAGAGTGAGATGGGTGGCATATAAATGTAATAAATAAAATCAGTATGTCACAAAATATGAACAGCATAATGGTGTGTATTCCAGTGTAAATGTTCAGTACTACTACACTTGATAAAGTCTGCCTCTTTTTTTCAACTTTATTTCACTGAACACTAAAGTGATATTTAGTGAAATGCAATGCCTAATATTTTGGCTAGATTAAATTTAATACAATATTCTACTTTACAATTATTTTTGAAAGGACTCAACAGTAGAGATAAGAACATGATTTGATTTTATGTATAGACAGATAATCTGGAAGGAGACTTCATAAGCCAAAAACTTTTCCACCTTCAATAGCAGGGTTAGTTAATATGTGAGGATCCAGCTTTAACTCAAACCGGAATTACCACTATTTTGCTTCTGGTCCCCAGTACCCACTGGCTGGACATATAATGGATGTCACCGGGATGACCATGGAGGATCTGAAGGAGGCAGTGCGAGACAGGTGAGCATGGACAGTGCTGATCCATAGAGTGGCCGAGGGTCAGGCACAACTGAATGGCTGATGACGAAAACAACGCTTCTGGTCATCTAGTACAAGAATAATTCCTGCAGTAACTTCATCATATAAAAGTATAGTCAACCGATGAGACAGATGTCTCTGGTAATTCAGCACAGATGGGCTTTGTAAAAAAAAACCCACCACTTTATTATCTTAAAATATTTTGTATAATTACTTACTTAAAATATGCTTGCTGCCATTTTAAAGACAAACAAGAGTATGACTTACCTTCTTCCATATTAAAACAGTTCCTTTCCTATATATTTCAGGTTCTTTGTTGTAGTTAATGTTGAATTCAGAAAATAAAATCTCATTCTTGTCATTTGCAAGGGTTCCCTAAAGGAAAAAAAGAGCATTTCATATGAACCTAGGAGAACTCTAATAATTTCAAATGTAATAAATGGATGTTGCTCTTCATTTAAGAGTTCAGCATGTATTTGAACAAAAAGGAACCCATCACACTTCTAAACACACATTCTCCCAGGAAATAAAATAGGGAAGCATTGTTTCATAGCTACTAACTGGTATGCTTAAAACTTCATTCTTTAACAACTCATGGGTGTAAGTGCATACACAAACATTTATTTTTAGCTTGTAAACTTTCTGCAATTGGGAGAGAATATTATTTGCCAAGCAGCAAAAAATGTAATGTGCCCCGTCTTCTCTTAATAGCTATTTATACTTATATCACCATGACATATATTATTTTTTTGCCCTGATCTAGAGGTCGATATTTTCATTTACTTGTAATTCTGATAAACATAACATGGCCAGAGTCCTTAGTTAAACCTCCAGTAGCACACAGAGAAATCGCTATATTTCCCTAACTCTGTGGCTGGAAGGTAGATTGGGAATTTTGGGGCTGTTACACTCTTGAAACACTCACATCGTTCACCCACACACAATCAAGTTATCAGATCCCCATTTCAGATCCAAACCTGATAATTATGAAGAGAAAAATAATTGTCCATGAATATGCTTGTGCATAGAGGTACAAGATAACGATGATGGCAAAGAAAATGTCTTGAAAAATACTATTTTTGATCTCCTTGCCAAGATTATCAATAGCAGATGGATGATTGATCCCATACAAGTCTCTAATCTAGGCTACATCCCACTAACTTCTGCACATGGGAAATGAACTTTAGGAAACTAAAGCTGATCAGTAATCAAACCTTCCTGAATGATAGAGCTAAAGTTGAGCAATGAAAAGAAATGTAGTACATACTACATTTCTTATAACAAGTCAAAGTCTTAAAAATTAGAAAAGTCAGAAGAAAACGAATCCAATTACAGCTTACAAACACCATTGTTTTTCTAGAGGAATTGAGCTTTGTGTCATCATTGTTCTCCTGCAACTCTATTTATTTTTATTTATTTATTTCCTACCTTTATTTTACAAATAACCCAAGGCAGAAAACATATCCAACACACCTTCCTCCTCCTACTTTCCCCACAACAACTCTGTGAAGTGAGTTCGGTTGAGAGAGAGTGACTAGCCCAAAGTCATCCAGCTGACTTTCCAGGGCAGGACTTGAACTCATGGTTTTCTGCTTTCTAGACTGGCCCCTTAACCACTAAACCAAGTAATAATTTAGAGAAAAAACCCCAAGGTAGATGATTCGCTGGCAAACAATTACTACTTTTTAAGTCCTGCCAACTAGCATTAGCCAGATTAAAAAGGGAACTTTTTAGTCTTTTTCTTTTAATTAATTTAATTTAATGTTAATTTATACTGCTAATCCATGTATGATATGCCATATGCTAAATAAATAAATGAAGTATTTCTCTTTTTTATTTCCTGTTTTATCTGAAGTTGATCAGCTGCTATACTTACATCTTTTCTAAATAATAGCCAATTCTTTGTAGTTTATAACCTTCCTACCAGAAACCAAATCCAATCCATGTAAACAAGCATTCCAGCAAAAACAGCAAATGTAAAATAAAACTTGGAATACAACACAAATGCACAGATACATCTGTTCCAATATTAAAAATATTTTGAACATTATATATGCTTCTGGAAATAACACAAGCTAGGTGCAATGTGCTCTTTAGGCTAAAATATTTGGAATAATGTTTCAAACCTTAAGTCTCTCTTGGGCTTGTACTGGTGTCAGGCCACTTTTCTGCACAAGAGTCCAAAATACCGTATTATAGAGGTTATTGATATGACCTATAGTGATACCAAGTGAAAAAATCATCATGAGAGAAGACAGCAATATTTACTATAAGATTGGTTTCAGAAGTAATTATTACTACAATTATTTCGGAAGAAATAATTATTATTATTTCAATAACAACTATTATTGTTATTCTCCGAAAACACAACCCACCCCAATAAGCCCAACCCTAATTTTTGAGGGGTGGGCCTAATATTACCCCTACCCAGAAAATAAGCCCGGGGGGATGGGTGCGGCCAGCACGAGTGGCGGCGGGGGGGGGGGCAACTGTCCAGCTGCAGCTGACAATGAAAACATCGTTGTGTTTTAGTGCATACAGAGATAGGCGAATCTGAAACAATCTCCCAAAATGAATCCAAGCAAGCCAACCAACACTTTCTTCCCCTTTTTAATCC
>QLTV01001810.1:533491-555942 GCA_003457575.1 Thermophis baileyi | reverse complement strand
GAAGAAAATGACAAGGATGGGCAGCAGGGAGAAAGTGGAGCTGCTTAATTCAATCTTTGCATCTGTCTTCAGGAAGGAAAGAAAAGCCCAACCTACCAAAAACAGAACCGTAAAAGACAGCCTAGGAATATAAATTAAAATAGGCAAGAAAATGGTAAGAGAACACCTGTCCACCCTAGACAAGTTCAAATCACCAGGACCAGGGGGATTACATCCCAGAGTTCTGAAGGAGCTGGCAGACATGATCAAGATAATCAAGCAACAGACCTGAGAACACCTACCGTGTTTCTCCGAAAACACAACCCACCCCAATAATAAGCCTAACCCTAATTTTTTGGGGGTGGGCCTAATATTACCCCTACCCCAAAAATAAGCCCGGGGGGATGGATGTGGCCAGCACGAGTGGTGGCGCGGGAGGGGGCAACTCTGCAGCTGCAGCCCGCTGGCCCCTTGGGGCAGCGCAAATACCGCTTTTGCCCTTCTCTTTCTGGGCGCAGCGCTTCTGCTTGTTGGGCCACTTCCCCGAAGCTGGCAGCTTCGCGGCCAGCTGCTTTGCTTTTTCCCTCTTTTTGGGAGGCTTGCGGGAGGCTTTTTGGCAAACGGGAGGAAAATGGGGAGGGGATTTTCCTGCCTGTCATCCATTCTTCAAGCTCAGCACAGACTGAGGGAAGGATGACAGGCAGGAAAAGCCCCCTCCCCATTTTCCTCCCGTTTGCCAAAAAGCCTCTATTCTGAACGCTGAAGATTCGGAATGGAGGCGACGGTGCGTTCATGGCGTGTTCAGCTTACTGAGTCTGGCCTGCTGCACTTCAAAAAAAGTAAGACCGCCTCAAAAATAAGCCCAAGTGCTTATTTTCAAGTCTGAGAAACACGGTATGTAACCTAATACAATAACATCATAATTTCTTAAAATGTATTTTTGTAATAAATTCCTACATTGTGCAGAAGTTTGTTGATTGTTGTTTTTTTACTTTCTTCAATTTATTCAGCAAGCCATCTAGTAAGGATTCAATAACTAGAAATTTTGGGAGAAGGCATCTCATCAATTGCTAGATGCAATGGAGGGAAATAGAAGACATCACTGATAATCTTGAATGTCCAGCAATATGAATACCTTTGCACTTGTTGACCCGAATAATAAGGCAGCATCTGAATCCTATTTTATAGAGTAATTGATTAATAGGGCAGCTGCATTTTGGTTGTGGAAAATATGACCTCTGCAGATAGTGATTGCCTCACCATGTGGAATATTCCAGATTCCCAATCTCTTTACTTATTTCTAAGTAAGAATACAATTTTGAGAAAATACTTAAGTACTATAAGGAAGATGCACCCCTCCCCCCCTACTTTCCATCTCTAAAGTTGTGATAACTCAAGTGAATAAAATCAGGTACTTTTAATGTGGTTTTTTTTAGCAGAAAATGGGATTAAATATATATTCTTAAAAATTGTCATTCTATAACCTCCATCTCACTCCTGCAATACTTACAATCAGCTTGTCGCCAACTGAGATAATCTTTTAGATTTTGGTCACTGGGATACAACACAACACGTCCATCAAATCCTGGTGGATACAAAAGGGGCTTGTCCTTAAAATAATCCTTCCAATGGAAAACATAGCTGGATGCAAACTTGGCGACCACCAGAGTCATTAATTTACTTGTGAGAAAAAAAGGGAGAGAAAACATAACTTTTTAATATAACCAACACACGAGTTAACTAGCCTATATAAATACAAGAATGTGTGCCTTGTTCATGATTTTAGGAATTCTTTCCAAAAATTTATAGCATATTTGTAACTTATATTTATAACTTATTTTCATAGTTTATGAATCCAAAATGTTGACAGCATAATTCCAAAACATGTAAGATTTCTCTAGAAAAAGAGTAATGACTAGCTCTAGTAATCCCAAAGTACTACATGCTAAGTATAAAGTCCAGATCCAACATGTTTAATTTTGTCATGTATATATTTTATGTTAGACAAGATTGACTGTTAGTATCTATGATTCTATCACAGTTAACCTCTCATAATACAATGTAAAATGCAATTCTTATTTATGAATTATATAGAAAGCGTATTTTAAAATGTTTTAGTCTATTGTATTAAACTGAATTAATATCTTTCTGCATTTTACTATAAATGAATTGAACAATTTGTTGTCAAATAAAGTGCTTCAGAAATAATGTTTGGTATACCACAAGGTTTAACTTAAGTAACTGAAAGTAACACAGCAGCTCACATTGCTATAAGGCCTTCATGTGCTAAATAAACTATAATCCAATATTACACAATCTCTGTGCAATTGAAAGACTAATGTTAAACAATTCTGTATCTTATTAAACAAGAATATGAAATGAACAAGCATATTATGAGGCCATCATCTATTTTTGGAAGATTTCATACAGTTAAATGACTTTTAAGAGTGAAATATGTAAATGAAATTTAAAAATACCTTGCCGGTAACATTTAATGGCCACTTATCCATCAATGTGCTAATATACATATGCAAAGATGTCTCTGTATGTTTGTGTATGTGTCCCTTTCTCACTACGTGTATTGATGTTTCTAAGAATGGAGATATATGGTAAAGCTGCTAGTATCATAAAATCAAAAGTAATCAAATTGTTATGTTAAAGCTTATTTTGGAAAGGGTGTCTTAACATATATTGGGAGTGGAAAAAAACTGTAAAAGTAACTACCTTGCCCTTCTCTTAAACAAGTTGGTTTTCTTTTTGAAAACAAAGCTGTATTCATCACTTTGTCCATAGGCAATGACAATTTCCTCCATCTCTTCCATCACTGCTTGGGCGCACTTGTTCATCAAATTAAGAGCACAATCATCATTAGGTTTCTTAAAATCATGCTGCTCAGCAAAGCTTCAAAATGAAAAGCATATAATTAAAACACTTGTCATATCTGTTTAAATAATTCTCCTGTGTTACAGATACTGAAGTTTTGGTAGAGGCTATGATAGGGGCTTTGCCCACTTAGTTGCAGCCGTACCTGGAGCAATAGACCTTAGTAACAGTCTTTGCAGTGTGCTTTACATGAAGCTGCTTTTGAAAGCATCCTGAAGTTGGTAAAAATGTAGTAGCCTACTCGCTGGAAAATGAAAATCACAATAGCCATATAACACACTGTGGGTCCTGCATTGGTTGCCCATAGGTTTCTGAGTGCAATTCAAAGTGCAGGGTTTCACTCATAAAGCCCTATATGCTTTGGCTTCTAGGTGCCTTTCCATCTAAAATTAACACATTTGGTGTATGCTCTCTGACATATCTGTCAACTGTCCACCATTCTCAAGAAGTTAAAAGAGCAGGTGCTTGAAGACAATGTTTTTCAATTGAAGCCTCTATATTATAAGCACACCTCCTCTTAATCATATCAACATCCAACTTAATGACCTCCTTGGAAACTAGTAAAATCAGAGCTTTTACAGAGAATATTTGGAGCATGATGAATGCATGCCATCTGTACAAATGCAATATATCGTTTTATTCTTTTAAAATAAACCATTGACAGTTCTTCCAAATTATTGCAGAATAAGGATATGAAAAACATTTAAGCTGCGATCCATCTAATTTTACATAATTTGTTTTATTGTCATTATAAAGTGTTAGAAGATAATCATTAAAAAGCTAAACCAATGTCATTTTAGAAAAGTAGTAATTTGCCAATAAAAAATATCAATTAGAAAGTGAGAAATTATTAGGAAAGTAAAACTTTAGAATTCTAAAACTAGACATGCAGAATATTACCCCTGAATATAAAATAGCTTTGCGCTCCTTGCAAGAGGTGAACTGCATTCAATGCTTTCACCTTGGATGCTAATATTCTTTTGAACTCTGGATAATGGCATCTGATGTTTGGACGTGAGCAAGGAACAACTACAGAGAAAGGATTCTTCCCAAAATTACAAATGTAATTAAAAAGAATATTTGTTAAGATTTGACTCATGCTTCTATGTCCAATAAAACCCGTTACCAAAGATCAGTTATGGTATTAAACATACATGCAAGCGCACAGTACCCCCAAATTTGCAGCATTCACCAAACTTGGCAACTTTCAAATGTATGAACTTCAATTCCCAGAATCCCCAGCAATGCCCATATGAACTGATGAATTCTGGGAACAAAAGTCCAATATCTGGTAGCTGCCGACGGCTGGGAAACGGTATCCCAAAGTGAAGTCGGGGAAGCCAAACGGCCACAGAGCGAAACAGATTTCACTTTGAACTGGCGCCGCCGATCCCGGCGCTGACCCTCGCTCCTATTGGTCGGGCGGTTGCTGGGCAACCAAGCCTGTTAACTCCACACGCTGCCGCCAATGGTTGAAGCGTGTCTTTACCGGTGGAAGCAGCGTCCGTCCAACCGTACCACGATCCAGCAGTTGGGCAAACATTTATCCTCCGCTTCGAAAGCCCGGACGTATTCGAACTTGCTCTTCGCCATGGCGGCTCGGACGTAACAACGAAACCTTGATCTAAGGCCCAAAGCTATGGCAGCGAAGGCGCCGCCAAGCCGAAGCTGCGGCAGCATTGCCGGAAGGAGCGCTGGGCGACACCGGAAGAGACGGGACTGTAACGCTGCCTCTCTATGATATACCGTAAGATCGGCCGGAATCACTACCGGCCCTCTGCCTCTTCCAGGCCTACGTAGAGGCGTCCGAGTAAATGCAGAAAGACCTGAGGCTGAGACCCGTCTTCTCGTATCGCAAGTCCCCTCACCACCACCATGTGCGTAGAGTTGTGGTTCCTCAGTGGGATGAGGAGAAAGGAGCAGATATATGTGTGTATTTTTTTTAAAAAAAGTCGCAAACCACCTATCGTTCGGTGGCAAACGGGGGCGAGGCCCAAACTCGTCCCTCCGCAAAAAAGCGGCGCCACTGACGTAGGGTCCGTGCGCCTGTTCCCCCCCCTCGGTATCCAAGGGCGACCTCATTGTTACGTGGCGCCCAGGGTAGCCATGGCAACCTCCAGGCAACAGTCCAAGGAGGGAAAAGTGAAGAGGCACGTGGAGCCCCACAAATTGCCATTTCTGGCCGACGTGCGGCAGGCGCGAGGCCCTCGCGAGCCAGAGGGCGGGGTCGAGAGCCGGCGCGTGCACCTTGGAGTTGGGGGGGGGAGGGGGAGCGGAGAACGTTTGCAAGCCAACCGCAGCAAACAAACGGGCGGTAACAGAGGACCGGGCTGAGCTCACAATCCCGTAACAATCCTACTATCAAGGGCGGGCTGCGGCATGGAGAAAGGGGCGCAGGAGGAAGCCCCAAGAGAGCAGCACCGGCTCCTGCATTCCACGGCTTGGCAGAGCACTGCCTGCATGGACCATCTTCTGCACCCTCTGCCAGGACAGGGGGGCAGGGACCCGCACCTTCTGCTATTCCCTCCCAAACAGGCTCCCCAGCACCATCTCCTGCACCCCCTCTCTCCCAAACAAAGCGTTTTGCACAAGGAACAGAAACTTCCACAACCTGGGGAAGGGGGGACCTTTAAAGAGCAACAACATGTTTTGGAAGAGCAGATTTGTCTTGGCAGGCAGCTTTCCCAGCCTGTCCTTGGGACGGAAACTGGAGCCTGTGAAAAGCAGGAAGAGGAGGAAGAAAATGGGCACCAGAAAGGGTTACAAGTGAAAGCGGAGGAGCGTGAGCCAGAGAACCCATTGCTCTTTATGGGAAGTAGCAACAAGAAAAAAAGACGAGAGCCTAAAACGCTTACAAACCGTCTCAGCGGCAAAGATGAAAGTAGTAGCAGTGTGAAAAGTGTAGGGGAAGTCAAACTGGGGAAAGTTGAAGAGATGGAGGAGATCAAGGAGGAGGCAAAGTTGAAAGAAAACTGTGATGCCAAAGTCTTGGGATCTGCAAAAGAAGGGACCATCAAAACTGAACTGGTAGAGCCTCCTGAGGAGGATTGCAAAGGAAGGGAAGAAGTGGCATCCAAGCCTCCACCATCTTCCAGTGGTCCCGCTCACATTAGCCAGGATGTTAGTTTGTCTCAACCTATGGGAACACAGCATTCTCAAGAACTGAAGATTCCTGTTACACTCCATCCAGTCCCTCCAGGGGCTAGGATCCAGTTTCAGGGACCACCTCCATCTGAGCTTATAAGAGTGACTAAAGTGCCAGTGACACAAGTGCCCCTTAAAATGCAGTCCTTGCTGGAGCCTTCAGTCAAAATTGAAACTAAAGATGTTCCTCTCACAGTGCTACCCTCAGATGCAGGTATTAGAAATTAGTCAGAATTTATCATATTAACCATAAGCTGTTATACGTAAACACTGGATTGAACAATAAGAGTTCCGCTATTATTTCAAGGTATAAGACAGTGCACCCCACCCCTCAAACTTTGAGTCAGCAATTCCTATACAATAATGCATATTCCAGTTCATGAAACCTATAAGTACACAGGGATTATACTTCTCAAATTGTTTTACAGTTTGGTGTAGTGGTTAGGGTGCTGGCCTAGAAACCAGGAGACTTGAGTTCTAGTCCCACTTTAGGTATAAAAGCTAACTGGGAGGACTTGGGCCAGTCATTCTCTCTCAGCCCAATCCCACTTACAGAGTTGTGAGGAAAATAGAACAAGGAAGGAGTATTATGTATGTTTGCTGCCTTGAGTTATTTATCAAAATAATAAAGGTGGGATAAAATATCTGTTCGACGGAGGCAAAGAATACTAAAACAGCTTAAAATTTAATAGGCCTGTGTGACGCTTCAAATTTGATTCCAAAATATGCAGCTGCTTTAAAAAGCTGAAGACTAGTGCTGTATTTGTGCTCGCACAAATTTGAAATTGAATAAAAAATGCTGCACAGGCCTAAAATCTAACATTTATGTTAGGATTTAATTTCACAGAGTAAAACCTATATTACCAATTCATAAAACCCTATGTTACAATAAAAGAGTTAGGCTTTTAAGTATCAAATTTGTATAGCTACCCATATCGCAAATGTGACACTGGGCAGTGTACAATAAAATCAGAATGATAAAAACATCTGAAATAACAAAAACAATAAACCAGGGGTCTCCAACCCCCGAGCCGCGGCCCACTACCAGGCTATAGCCTGTTTGAAAGGGTAACCCTATTTAGAATGCATTATAGTAGTCTGTGAGTGGGAGAGGTGAGCAAACCACAGATAATTGTGACCAAGGAAATGGTACAATTAGGAATAAAAAATTCAGCTATTTGCTATCTGTTTAGGAGGAGCTAGAATAAGCGAATAGTCCTCCATTTTATTCTCACAATCCCATAAAACAAATTAGGCTGAACAAGGAGCAGGTAATGGATAATTCAGTGAATGTCATAGCTGAATATGAATGAGAAGTTCATTCTGTTAGAAGTCTCACATTCTAACATCTGTATAAATCTGCTAGTTTGGTATCAAAAGGCAGAGGTTTTATTATTCCACTAAGGTATCTCTGTAATTTTGTTTAAAAATACATTTGTCTATGTCAACTGAATTTGGCTAGATTGCTAATAAAATGCTTTTTCAATGACACACAGATGGAATCCTCAATTATTTAATATGATTGTGGAAATAGTGATTAAGTTAAAACCAATCTTGTGAATTATATTTCATGGTTAATGAGAAAGAAGAAAACTATTTCCTGACCTCAGCTTTATGTTTTCTTTTGGGGGGGATATGCAGTGTTTATCATAGATTAACGTGAGCCAGAAATATTCTGTCTTCCGCCACTAAAGCCTAATATAGTTAAGGTTAGAATTTCACAACAGCTATATGTTGATTATATGAGTGTCCATAAGAGGGGTGTTTTTTTTAAATCTGTCCATTCCATAAGTGTATTACAGTATAACATGAGCAACAGAAATCTGTATAGAGCTACGTGAAGATGAAGAGACTCAGTCCTATTGAGTTAGGGAACAAAGGGGGAAAATATCTCCTGTTTGTAATATTGTGAGGCAATATTCTCCTAATAGAAATCCTGAGTGCAGGCATTTATTTTCATTCTTACTCATATGTGAAAAGTTAAACACTGAAACTTCCACATGGCCCATCATGAAAAAGGAGCACCTTTACCCGAAACCGTAAAGAAAAACTGGCTGCCATTGAAAGCGGTCCAGTATTAGGATTTTTATATGAATCTTCCTTGATCTTTTTTAGACTCAAACACCACAAATGTAATCATCTATTATCAAGTAAATAAACATACTCTTGAAACTATTTTTAAAATTTATAAAATTACTCTATTTGGGGAAGACACATTTATAAAAAGTATTTTTTATCTCAGTGGTAGAGTATATGTGTTTTTATATGCTAAAGATCCATTTCTGGCAATTTTTTGTGGGAAAGTCTGCTACCTGAATTTCTGAAGTACTATCTGCTACTCAGTATAACTAGATAATATAATATTAGACCAAAAATGGGTCATTATAAAGCAACTTTATGTTTTACTATTAAAATGAAAGAAATGAGACTGAAAGTTTATTAATTTTTCTTTCAATGTATTTTAATATGGAAGGTGTTATATAAATGAACACTTTTACGTGAACTTCATTGTACTGATTTTGTTTTGCTGGAAACTGAAAATTAGATACATGTTCCAGTATAAGGCTACAAAAAAATAATTTCAAGTACGCTCAGAATAAGTGGGTTAATGGGTATGGGTCTTTAAGGGGACAACGTTATGTATTCTGTATGAATGTAAAATTATTCTCTTCATTTAATATTTAAGTATTGCCAAAGATATTGGTGTTATGGCCAAATCATTGAAAAGTCACGGATATGTTGCAATAATGAAAAAATAAATCCACTAGATGGATTAGATGCAGATCTGGCTTCCAGACAGAAGGTTTCTTATGTTTGTGTAAGTTTGTGATAATTTAAATATGATCTAAAAGTCTAAAACAGTTTAGAAACAACGTCATGTAGTTGTTTATCTCAGCATTCTTACCACAAAATTAGAAAAGATGCAGAACAAAAATTCTGAACTATAGCGTAAAAGGGTTGGACTTTTCAATTAAGAAAAAATTGAAATTGTTTAAATTGATATTATACAGTACAATTTCATACTATGGATAAATGGATAAAGAGATGCTAAATGGGATTTGTTACATTTGTATCCATTCTATCTGTTCTCCCAGAAGCTATGGGGTTTTTTTCTCACATAAAACTCTTTGATGTGATTTTAGCTAAGAGATCCTACTGGCTTATTGAGGAATTGCAAACATTTGAATTCAGGTGTCTCTTAGTGCAGTATAACACTTCTCTTATCTTGCAAGGAGCTTTCCAAGTGATTGGCAGTTGCATTTAAGAAGATAAAAGGCACTGCTTCACCTACCCTAGTACTTATTGAAAATTTGGAATTTGTTTTCATGAGATACAATATTGCTGGCTTGTTTAGAAGGGAACTGGTAGATTCCTAGATTGTAAATTTAGTGACAGATGTGATACTTAAATTGATTTAAAGGAGTTGGTCGCTAAATAGAGATGAGGGACTAAAAATCAGGGCCCTGGGCAATTGAGAAGAAACATTTGTCAAGATGCTCAATTAACAAGCCTCCAACCAGAATGGAGAACCAGAATCTGGTGATAACCTGGTTATTTGGAAATGTATCCCACTGATTTCAATGGAACTTGCTCCCAGAAAGAAGCCTGATCCATATAACATAATATGATTTGTTTTGGTGTTGATTTAGCTTATTTATTTCATTCTATTTATACGGCTGATATCTGGCCAGTTAGCATAGCTTAAAACACCAGTGCAATAACTAGCTCATTAGCAAAAAAAAAAAAAAAGTAAAAAGTAAAAAGCATAAAATGGCAACCAAGAGCAGACCATGCTACAATAGATTAACAAGACCTTACAGAGCTAATTATTCTGATCTCCATGCCTGGGAAAACAGCCAGGTTTTAAAAGCTTTCCAAAACGCCAGCAGGGTTGGGACAATTTGAATCTTAAGTGAGCAAGCTGTCTGAAGGGTAGGTGATATGACAGAAAAAGCCAGTTTCCTGGACCCTACTCAATGACATCCTTTAATTGGTGGCATCTGGGTTGTGGTATGATTTTTAGGCTATTGTTTAAGATACAGCGTGTTTTCTGAGCCCAACCAACTGGCTTGTTCAACAAGTCATGGTATAACATAATGTTAAGCCAGTAGGGCCATGTAGTATATGTTTTTATATCCTGATTCAATATATATGTATAGCCATGGCTGCTTTAGTCTCAGGTAAACTCAATTTAGAAATAAAACACCAAAGGTTAGAGTCTTATTGACCTAGGAATATTTTTACTTCTGAATAAATGTTTATAGCTTTTCATTCAAATATGGAATATTTTAAGATAAAACAAGAATCTAGCAGAAGTAAATTTGTGGTCTGTTACGTATGCTTCTTTATTTGTAGACAAATTAAGTATTACAAAGTAGTTTGGAGCTCAATTCTGTTAATATCTACTCAAAAGTAAGTCTTATTGACATGTATCTTAGACTTTGCAAATGATAACCATTTGCAGAATAATGTGGTAGACCCAGTTCCCTTGAAAGATGTCTATCTGAGCACATCCTCCAGAATAGTCATATAACAATCGGAAGGGGGGAGAGGGGAGAAGGCAGGAGAAGAAGTTGCTAAACATTGTTTCTCATCCTGACAGAAATTTCCTGACAGTGAGAACAATTAACCAGCTTGCCTCCAGAAGTTGAGGGTGCTCCCATCACTGGAGATTTTTAAGAAGAGATTAGACAGCCATTTGTCTGAAATAGTATAGGGTCTCCTGCTTGAGCAGAGGGTTGGATTAGAAGACCTCCAAGATCCCTTCCAACTCTGTTATTCTGCTATCCTCTTTGTTGGGATGAGAATCTTTGTTGGACTGGATTAGAGCAAAAGCACGACTGAACAGGGGAAACCTTTACTTTTACCTTTTTTAAACAATGAATATCACTCACAAATAAGTATGCCTAGAATACTATATAATCTAAAACCCAAGTATCTTAAGGTAATTTTCATTTGTTAAATGGGAATTATTTTCATGCAAGTGTCTGCAGCAGGTCAGCCATAACATTTAATTGGGAATAAGTGTCTTGGATGACCCACCAAAGTGTACCATCAAATGGCAATGCTATAAAAAAGTTATAATGAGACTAAAGAACTCCCACTATAGTCTCTGCTGGAGCTATGCATGTAATTCTTGTGGAAACCAGTTTAGTCTTTTTGATGTCAAATGTAATCTCCATGAATATTTACATTTTATCAGATGTATATTTCTCTTCAATCACAAATTCTTGGTGACTCAGTAATTAAAAGTAATAAATAGTAAATAGTAAACATAAAAATACTAAGAATATATAAATATGTTACAAACCCAAAATAATATTTAAAGCTGTCCAAAATCCCATTTTCAGCTTTTTCTGGAAGGCACTTAATGTTGGGGACAAGTGAACCTCCAATGGGGGACCATTTCAGTGAGCCAGCCCCAACATGGAAAAACAATGCTTTCGGACTTTAATTCCCCTCTCCTCTTGAAAATGGGGACAAACAGCTGTTTCTCCTGTCTCAGAGTTGTTGAGATGACTCTAGTGGGGAGATGCAGTCTTGCAAATGATCCAGCAGCAAGCCCTAAAGGGCCTTATAGGTTGAGACTCACACTTTAAATTGGATCTGGGAGGTAATAGAAAGCCACTGCAGGACACACAAAATAGGTGTGACATGTGCCTATTTGTAAGTACCGGTATCTGGGCCACTGCATTTTGCACCAACTGAAACTTCCAGGTGTTCCTTAAATACAGCCACAGGTAAAGCACCCTGTAATAGTTAATCAGGTGATAATGAGAGCATGAATCACTGTAGTCAGGTCCTTGAATCCGAAGAAAAGCTTCAACTGGCACACCAGCCAAGGTTGGGCAAAGCTCTCTTAAGCTGTAGGATCCAGCTACTTATCTAACGAGCCAGAGAACCCTTAAGTCCCTCATTTACCTGACAATAAGAGAAATAAATATATTTTGGATTATATTTGTTGAGGGGAAAGATCTTCCTTCAATCCAAATGGCAGGCGGTTTCACTCACAGTACCATAACTTGGATCTCCATGATATCTCTTTTCAAAGGATAAATATTACTTTCTAGTTTGTGAAATATACAAATTATTACATGTTTATGCTCTGTTGGAAATTTCTTTGGCATTTTTACGATTATTCTTTTTCTTTTTTATAGAAAAGGAAATTATTTTCTTTTAATGAAAATAAAAAAAACAGGTGAAAATTTAAGGTGTGGGATGTTGTATTCTTGTATTAAGAATGTGTGAATGCCCTGTTTTTCATGATATATATTTTTTTTAGTGACATATATTTTCCGGTTTCTTTCATTTCACTGAATGTAGTATAGTGATTAAAATGTTGGACTATCACTGGAGAGACCGAAGTTTAATTCCACTCTAACCATGAAAGCTTGCTGGGTGATTTTTTTGGGCTAGTTGTATTCAACTCAACCTACCTCAAAGGGTTATTGTGGGGAAAAACAGGAAGATGAAGTGATTTTATATATATGATGCTAAATTCTGTAATATTAAAGCATATATACATACATACATACATACATACATACATACATACATACATGCAACTTTAAGCTCCTGAAGGAAAGGTGAGATATACATCTAACAAATATCTTAAGAGAAGATCCTGTAAAATGTCATTTCATAGGTCTTTTTTCAAATTAGAAAGTGTAGCCAATATTACATGTGCCAAAGTGAGGCTGATTTTATAAGGAAAATAAAATTATCTGCCATTTCATATAAATACTGAGTATTACGTAAGAGAAGAAAAACAAGTGTTTTTTACCAAAAAATATAACTTTAGGGCAAATTGAGGGTTTTGGCACAGCATTTTTAACACACTGTACTTATGACAATTTTCCAATCAATATTTTTGAATAAAAGGGAAATAATATATTCTATAGTTCATTACACAATCTATGATGAATAATATAAAATACATACTAAAATAGTAACATTATATATACCGGTAGTTATTTTAATGTTAATACTTAATTGCTTCTGTGATGAAGAAAAATTCATTTGACAGTGTAGTATATTCTATTGTCCAAATATCATTCATTTCAATCTCAACTAACATTCATGAATGTTAGTGAATGCATATTATGCTTATTTCTGTAAATTAACATATTTCTTTCAGTATATTTTATAGCTTTCATGATTTTCCTGTCCATACAATTCCACAATTTAAGCATGACTATTGGACCCATCAATAGCCATGCTTAAATTGTGGAATTGTATGGACAGGAAAACCGTGAAAGCTATAAAATATACTGAAAGAAATTAGATGAGAAGTTCATCTCTAATCTGATCTCTGCTCTTTTTAATCCAGGGTCGCTTATTGAGATGGGCAGCTATGCAAATAGACTGCATAAATAAATAAAAAAAATCTGTAGTTCCCCATTGAACGGCATGTATGGTATATTCTTAAATATAGTGGACACCGTGAGACTTAATTCTGACAAATCATGGATAAATGGATAAACTTGTATTCTTCATGATGTAATCACTCAGTTTCAAATACAGTTTGCCCTGTGACAAAGTGGAAGTCAAAGTTGCCCCAAACTGGTAGAGAACCTGCTCGTTCTTTATGTAGTTACTAACATTTACCATGCTTCATGTAGTGAGAGAAAGAATTAGTTATAAAATCCAGTGCACTTGTATAACAAGTTTTTTCCTCTTTTCTATTTCCAACAACTCCTTAGAGGAGGTCCCCAGTCTAAAGCACATAATTCTCCAAAATATCAATGCAGAGCCTGAAGATGAATAAAGGCTCCAGGAGGAATCACACTCCTACCTCTTCCATATGCATTAGAAAAGTAAATTACACAATCCTCACTGTCCTATATCAGCTTATAATTTCACTTTACAATAAGATCATATGATACTTGCCAAAAATGGCCCTGTACTAGTCACCAAAATTCATAATGTACAGCCAGATGTAATAATCATAATAATTAGAATTTAGAATTGGGGTGTGTTTGAGCCTAATGTTTGCATTTGTTGCCAGAATTAAGCAGTGTTTTCAGCAATTGAGGTAGAGAAAAATAATTTTATTATTAATTGTTAGGATCATACTTCAATGCCCACAGAATACCGCAGAATTAGCAGTATATTCCACCCATCCCTATATTACCTAAACATTAATATTACTTTATCGTAGGGATACCAGACACTCCGTTCAGCAAAGATAGAGATGGCCATGTCAAGCGTCCTATGAATGCATTTATGGTATGGGCAAGAATTCATCGGCCAGCCTTAGCCAAAGCTAACCCTGCTGCTAATAATGCCGAGATCAGTGTCCAGCTTGGATTGGAATGGAACAAGCTCACTGAAGAACAAAAGAAACCTTATTATGATGAAGCTCAGAAGATAAAAGAAAAACACAGAGAAGAATTTCCTGGTACTAGAGAGACAATTATTTATACATTTTTAATAACTGATTGCCATTAGGTAATCCACAGGTTCATGCATGGAAAAATGGTGTTTAAATATAATCATTCAGGAAACAGAATCCTGCAAGATAAAAAAAACATAGTATGTTTAAATAATGAGGCAAATTCCTTAGTTTTTTTTATATATCTTCTCCCAAAGACATACAAGTAGCCAAATGAATGGTGACATTATGCCACCACACATGTAGATCAATCATCTGTATATTAGTATGAGCACTAAGGTTTTCCCATTTTGTCAAGTGGGACATATTTAGGATATGGAAATAATTATTTATTAAACTTGCAGACTCTCAGTGGCTCTGGCAGTCCACAACAATCAAAGAAAAAGCCGCAACTTTTCTCTCATCTGTCTTGTGAATGTGCATTTCCACTGATTTATGTAAACCTTGTTAATTATTTGAAATTACATCTGGGAAAAAATAGTTTATTCAACAAAAGGCATATGTTAATATTAATTAACCCAATTATATTAACGCTGACAATTTCTGCTGATGTTCCTGTTTTAAATGTATAAACTCATTGCATGTCTTTGTGTTATTCCCAGTGAAATACAATTCATATAATATAATTTCCAGGGCTCTGATTTTATATACATATTTAAAAAAATAATCTGATGCTTAATTCTGTAATACTAAAGCAAATATAATGAATAATAGAATAAGAAAGGCATTAACTCTATTTAGTATAAGCAGAAATAATAATGTTTTATTTAACAAAGTTGGTATTCTGTCTTGATTGTAAAGTTATGCCACAATCGGGTGATAATATGGATGGCATGAATACCAATTTGGTGTAGTGATTAAAGACACTGAGCATGAGTAATAATCTTGCACAAAGCAACCGGATGACTGGGGCAGTCATTTCCTTTCAGCCCTAAGAAGAAGGTAAAGGCAAATCACTTCTGAAAAATGTTGCCAAGAAAATTGTAGGGGCTTATCCATGTAATCGCCAGGACTCCAAATTGACTCTCATGTTTATATATAACTCAAACCAAAATCCATGGTAAGGAGAGGTATTATAAATAGAAAGAAACAGTATCTCTCTTTCCCTCTGAGAGATTGTAAGCTTCCTATTTATATTGTACATATAAGTGGTTTTTGGGGTTTTTTTGCAAATATGATTTTCTGACTTAACAGCAGAGAAGCTTATGTTACTCTTAATAGTGCATATCTTCACTAGGTAAGAATTTTCAAAAGAAACTATCTTTCAGCTGGCGTACTCTTTAACATTTCTGCAGGTTGGGTTTACCAGCCAAGGCCTGGCAAAAGGAAGAGGTTTCCATTGACTGTCTCCACTGTATTCTCGGGTACAACTCAGAACATCATAGCTACAAGTCCAATGACGGCCTCTACTGTTTTTACTGGGACTTCTCAGAGTATTATTACTACAAATCCAACTACCATTTACCCTTTCCGATCACCTACCTACTCTGTGGTTATACCCAACGTACAGAACAGCATTGGACATCCAGTCTGTAAGTTCATTTTCATCGTTTATATGAATTATTTAAACTGGTTTGAAAGAGGAGTCAAAGAGGCTAGCTGTGTTAAAATTGAACAGCCCTCTGTCAACAGTGGGGAAGGGATAGGACACCTCTCCTGTTTACAATGCAGCCCTCTCAACAGTCCCAAGTCAGTTCCACACTCATTGGCACTCTGATTCAGGTGACTCTGAGGACCCAGATTAACCACCAGATGGTTTAATGACCCTCATAGTGGATGATTGCAAACAGTATAAATCCTTTCCATTCCCCACCAGTTAATTAGAACTGAGGAAGCTTCTTGAGTGAGAAGTGAAATGTCTTGAAGAAAAATCAAGTAAGTCCAGTTGCCTTTGTGAAAGCACCTTTGGAATAAGAATTTTAATTCCTATAAGCACATTCATAGCACGGTTTTGTAGAAATCTTTAAACTAGCAACTAAATATTGCACTTATTGTCTTCAGCAAGTTAAAGAAGCTGATAAAATATAACCATAATTTTATAAGCATTTTTTTCAAATTTGAAAATTTGATTCTTATTAAGTAAAATTGCCTTTAAGTGAATCCACATGGTGAGACTTACATAGTATCAAATTTCTTTGCCACCAGCCTGGAATGAAACAATCTAATGAACAAATTTCCCAGAACTCCCAAGACAAGAATTCCACAAAGTACGTTCTTTTCAAATGAAACACATATAAGCAATTTCTGACAACAACACTCTGGTCTATTTTCTCACACTTCTATAATAAATGGAACCAGAAATGTGTTTCTTTTGTAACGGCTGGTGTCATGTTATGACAGCCGGCTCAAGTGAAACTGATGCTTCCAAATAAGAATCTCGGAATCTTTCTTAATTAGACATACTAAGATTAAGGGAATAGGGGACGAGAATTTCTCCAAATGCACACTATTTCAAGTTTAGAACCAATTTATCCCCCAATGCATTATGATGGAGTGTTTCTTCATTATGATGGAGTGTTTCTAACAGTTCTGTTGTACACAGTTGTGGACACAGTTCTTTCCATAAAAGGGAAGTTTGCAGGTAGCTGTCTCCTAAATCTGTGTCAGTCTCTCAACCAACCTTTACATTGGGACAATATGTATCTGTTCATCGTTTTTATCAGAGTAAAAATTAATTCGCAGAATTGGACATATCCTCTACACAGTTTTCTTGGCATGAAATGGAAGTGGTCTGCCATTGCTTTCTCTCAGAATAAAATTTTCAGCTCTCTAATCCAACATACCTCCCAGACTACAATCAAATATTAACCAGGACTAACCCTTTATAACTTTATAGATCACATGACTGGGTGTTGCCACTTGAGGCTGATTTTCTGTAAATGTATGTTACCAGTGGCATCTACCATGTGTGTACAGGTATATGTCAAAACTTGCAAAATGATGAATCTATTGTAACAGTGTCCATTTTCTTTTCACATGAATCAATGCACTCATGCACAATGCATGCCCACTAGCTTACATATTTTGATACTCATAGATGCTTTAGAAGACTGGTAAAATGTACTATAGGATGGTCTCTTCATTCCATTGCCAGTTACCATGGGACGCTTCCATATCATCACTGTTTTCATTCAATAAATCCTTAGAAGCAATTTGAAGGCCATCTGTAATCATTTTCACTTCTGCCAGTTTAGAAATACTGTAAAAAGAGGGGGGGCAGTTTTGGCCACAAACTGCTGCAAGTTCTGCAGTAACCAAAAATATCATTTCCCGTTTTACCCAAATTGAAAAAAAGAGAGGGGGGGGGGAAAACAGTTTGTTAAAGAGAAAGGGGAAACAGAAAAAAATATATATCAATTTTACTCCTAGGTAGGGCCTATAGTAATATAATGTACTTCCATTTTAAGCCAGAATGCTATTGGAGTATATTTTGTATTTTCTATGGATAATATCCATAGCGAGGGGGGGGGAATGAGGAGGGAAACGGGGGATGGTTTTGTGGGAGCGGCATGCATGTGTGTGCGTGTATACGCACACATTGCTCATGCACACGCACAGTGGCCAGCCAGTCAGCCCAGTTGTGAATAGGCCACGGCCCACAAATTGGGGACCCCTGTTTTAATAGGATATAATTTTGATATGGGCAGTAACTGATACAAGCATTGAATCAAGTCATAAAATAGGTCATTTTCACTTTAGAATTTAGATATTTTTTTATCATCTGATTAACTTCAAAGAATTCTTTTAAATGGTGGGTTATTTTTTATTTATTTTTATTTGAAATTACAAAATAACACTTAAATCAAGAAAAGACCAGCTAAGACTCACATGCAGTCAGCCAGTTTGTTTTCTTTTTCATTCCCAAACCCCACCTGCAATTGTACTATTAAAATTCAGCAATAAAATGACATTTCTTGTTCCTTTAAAGGAAACTGGCTCAAAACTAATTGTGTAAAACTTCTACTAACTTAAACATACTTATTTTTGTGTAAAAATAAAACTCCTCAAAACATAAACATACTCCAAAAGTTCAGCTCTTCTATGCTAAAATAATTGCCTACCCCCGCTAGAATACAGTCTAAAATGAGGGTTATTTAAAGTATAAAATAGATGATGAATATAAGATTTACTGTAGATGTTATAAAAATGTGAGATGAGCTGTTAAATTCACCTGTTTGAATCATCCTCAGTATCTAAATCACACCACTATTTTTTTTCTATCCTTCTTAAAAAAGTTAATTTTCTCCAGAAGGAAAAGAGCTAGAAAATTAGTATCCTGAAGAACATCACTACTTTTGTGATGATCCACAATAAAGCTATATTTGGAAGCAGCATTCATCATGCTAGAGTTGACAGACAAAAATAAGAGTAAATGGGTGAACATAATCTCCTATAAATAATTATTATTTCACGCAAATGAAATAATGTATAATATTTAATACATATATAATACTTACCAAATAAAATTGGATAGTTGGTGTGTTAACTTTTGGTTACGTATTTGATTTCTAATTCCATGTACAGTATTAGAAAACAATGGAATACAGACCTAAATATAGGCTTTTATTAATAAATTTGAAAGATATCCTAAATATCTTTAGATATTAAGATGACAGATACAGTACTAATTTATTTATTTATTTGATAAATAAAGAGAGCCAGATTGGTGAGGTTAAGGTGTTGGTCTAGAAACCAGGAGACTGTGAGTTGTAGTTCCCACCTTAGGCAGGAAAACTGGCTGGTGACCTTGAGCCTATCCCTTAGTCCAGGGGTGTGAAACTGGCGGCCGACGGGCCAGGTGTGTCACATGCAGGCCACGCCCACCCCAGCTCTGCGAAGGGGAAGAACGTCGTGAAACATCAAGTGATGGCAACGTGACGCCGTGAATTTGACACCTTAGTCTAACTCACCACACAGGGCTGTTGTGGGGAAAATAGGAGGAGGAAGGAGTATTAGGAACATTTGCTGCCTTGAGTTACATACACAGTAATATATGTGAGATAAAAATCAGATGAATAAATCAATCATGACTCTGAACAGCATACAAAGTTTAAAACAAAAACAATACTATAAAATAACCAAAAACATAACAAAAATAATTTTGAAAAGTTAAAACAATATCAACCTTTAAAAAGCAAAACAAAAGCCCATAATCTGCAGAAGAGCGTGCTCAATTTTCCTAGCAATACAGTTCAAAGCCATGTTTTCAGGCCCTTTTAGACAGCCAGTACTGTTGGGGCCAATCTGACATCAAAAGGAATAATATTCCAAAGGGTAGGTGCTTAGCAGATAAACCTTTCCTCCTTGGTCCCATTAGATGCCATTCCTTCAGGGACAGGACTCTTCACATGCCTGTCCTGCTGGATCTGTTGGTTAGGTGTGATTAGAGAGAGGTGTCCTTCAAATCACCCAGCCCCATGCCTTTTGATATTAAAAAGATTTTTATTGTTAAACTTTTATTGTTGATAATAGTAATGAGTTTCCAAAAATAGAAGGAATATTGAGTTTTCAGATTTACAAATTTAAGGAATTATACTTTAATATTTCTTTATCTTTTTGTCAAATATAATTACATAGTACAATTTTTATAAAAGTATAGGTTATAATATAGTCCTGCGCATATTAATTACAGAACACATGTAATGATTTTCATACATAGTATAATTATTATTTGTAGGCAAATGTTTTGTAGTAAAATTAAATGAAGTAAACTTTAAATAAGAAAATACTATTAATATGAGTTTCTCAGTTATAACTGATCATTTTCCTTCTCCAAAGGTGAAGCCGCTTCTACTATCCAGCTGCCAGCTCCTTCTGCTCAGCATCCAGGCCCTATTACACTGTTCCAGCCAAGTGTAGGAAACACAACATCATTAGCTGCCTCAACTGCAAACCTGCCAATTCGGCCAGTCCTTCAGCCTCAACGATTTGCTGCACCTTCCCCAACAGAAGCTCATCGTGTATCTTCAGGAACAAATTGCTCTATAAAGAGACCCAACCAGATTTCTATTGAAAGCTCAAGCAGGACCCCAAATAATACAAGCACTACTCACCCTAGATACAGTGTCTCAAATAGCCAACCCCCCAAGGAATACTCAGGTGTTTCTTCATGTTCTAGAAATGGACCCATTCCTCAAGCACCACCTATCCCTCATCCACACGTTTATCAGCCTCCTCCCATTGGTCATCCAGCAACTCTCTTTGGAGCTCCTCCTCGATTTTCATTTCACCATCCTTACTTTTTACCAGGACCTCATTATTTCCCATCAAGGTAATGCAACCACATACTTGCATTCTGGAATAGGTAATTAGACACACTGTGCCAAGGTTTGCAGTTACTGTTAGCAAAAGTGCAATAACATTAGACAATTTTCCTTCTGTTTTCTCTGTGTTTCCTTTCATATGGAACTTCCATGCATTCCATTCTACTGAAATTATTTTCATCAAATTTTCCAGTCACCATAGAGGCTTTTAAAGATTTTTCTCCCATGTCCAATCTTTTAAACCCATCTAGTACATTATTGTCTCTTTTTAAGACTTTAATTTATTAGAAAACATGAAACAAGACCTTCCAAGTAGAAAAAACAAGTCAGAATCATCATACTCATCTAATTATTAAAACAAATCTTTCCAAGAGACAATCTGAATGTTTGGGGCTCTACCCAACAGTTTTTGATTAGAGACCTCAAACTCCAATGTTTGGCTCAGTCTCTGATTTGCAGCCTTGATTTTTCTTAAGTTAGGTATAAACCCATTACAATCTCAACATGTATATATTTTTTGACCTGAAGCCACTGTCTTCCTTGAAAAGAATACTGGATGATGGTGGGTGGTGGTGGTGGTGGTGGAATCCTGATATATATCAATCGATCAAGGTGACAAACATACCTAATACTCCTGTCTCCCATTTTTCTCACAATAACAATCTTCTAAAGTGGGTTGGGCTGAGAAAGAGTGCCTGGCCCAATAGCAATAGCAATAGCACTTAGACTTATATACCGCTTCATAGTGCTTTACAGCCTCTCTAAGCGGTTTACAGAGTTAGCATATTGCCCCCAACAATCTGGGTCCTCATTTTACCCACCTCGGAAGGATGGAAGGCTGAGTCAACCTTGAGCCGGTGAGATTTGAACTGCTGAACTGCAGCTAGCAGTCAGCTGAAGTAGCCTGCAGTGCTACTTCAGTCACTGAAGTCTTGAAGTCACCCAGCTGGCTTTCATGCCTAAGAGAGGCTAGAACTCACAATCTTCTGGGTTCTAGACTAGCACTTCACCATGACATTAAGCTGGCTGAGTTTTTAGTTCTCTTATATAATCACTTCTGTGCTGAACTCACCCATCTGGCTAAGTATATGGTAAATACAGTAACAGAGTTGGAAGGGACCTTGTAAGTCATCTAGTCCAACCCACCCACCCACCCTGCTCAAGCAGGAGTCCCTACACCATTTCCGACAAATGGCAGTTCTTCTAGAATCTCAACATCTTTCTTGTAGTGTGGTGACCAAAACTGGATGCAGTATTCTCGGTGTGGTCTAACTAAGCCTTTATAGAGTGGTATTAGTACCTCCCTTTAGTTGTTTTTTAATGTTTTTAATATGTTTCTTAATAGTTTTTTATATTTAATAATGTTTTTTTATTGTTGTAAGCCGCCCAGAGTCCTCCGGGAGTTGGGCGGCATAGAAATATAAATAAACTTAAATTTATTTAAGTTTAACTTAAACTTAAACTCCCTAGACCTAGATTGTATCCCTCTATTAATGCAGCTTAGGATTGCATTGGCTTTTTTGGCTGCCGCTGCACACTGCTGGCTCATGTTTAGCTGGTTGTCTACTAAGACTCCAAGATCCCTCTCTCAGTCACTGCTACTGAGTGTGGTTTCACCCAGTTTATATGTATATTTTTGGTTTTTCTTACCTAAGTGTAGGACTTTACTTTGCATTGAATTTCATTTTATTAGATAGGGCCCAGTGTTCAAGTCTGTCAAGATCCGTCTGGATCCTGAGCCTGTCCTCTGGGGTGTTCGCTATTCCTGCCAGCTTGATATCATCTAC
>QLTV01001810.1:518755-532994 GCA_003457575.1 Thermophis baileyi | reverse complement strand
ACTTCCAAGACCCCTTCCTACTTTTGTTATTCTTTCCATACATTTTCTTTTTATTTATTTAATTATTCTTTATTTGTCAAGCGTATATATGATTACGCACAAAGTATAAACAGAGTATAAACATGTTTGTGAATATATAAGTACAAGCATGGTTATGAGTACAAGAAATTTTACAAATATATGGGTACATTAGGACAGGGATGGTAGGCACGCTGGAGCGCTTATGCACGTTTATTATTCATCAAGTTCAGACAGTTGTTCTCTTACTGTTTTTTTGCTTATTTTAACTTTAGTTTCCAGTCTGTTTTTTGCAGTTATATTTCTGGTAGGTTGGGCTATAGTTTCTTTTTGCGTGAAGACCAATGCAAAGAATGAGTTAAGCAGCTCTGCTTTCTCTATGTTGCCTGTTACTTCCTTGCCGTCTTCTCTCTTTAGTGGACCAACTGTTTCCTTGATTTTTTTTCTTGTTATTTACAGTATATGTTGGAAGAAACTTTTTTTCTTATCTTTGACTTTTGTTGCAAGTCTTTGTTCATTCTGGGCCTTTGCTTTCCTGACTTTTTCTTTACAGATTTTGGCTGTCTGCTGATATTCTGCCTTAGTTATGTGTCCCTCTTTCCATTTTTTGTATTTGTCCTTTTTTCATTCAGTTTGTCAGTGAGGTCTTTGTGCAGCCATGCTGGTTTCTTCTTGGATTTCTTGTTTTTCTTTCTCATCGGTATTGTGCTGTTCTGGGCTTTTATAATCATGTTTTTCAGAGTTTCCCAAGCTTCTTGAGTTGTTTTTCTCTTTAGGACTTTCATCCAAGGAATCTTTCCCAAGTTTTCTCTGAGATGTACAAGCACAGATTGTTCAATAAGCTATAGTGGTTTGTACAAGACAGTAAACCCATAAAGCATGTTGTACATGTAATGTCTGAATTTATGCAACAAATTAAATAAAACATACCTTAGATTTATGTGAACCTCCCCTTAAGTCAATCTTTCCTTGGTAGACTACTACTACTTTTTTAACCTTCCACAAGGGTCCACTGAACAGTGTGATATGGAAAGTACCCATTAAGAAAATGAGAAACGAGCAGAGTACTCTAATTTTAGCTAGCTAGCTATGCTCTTATTCTGGAAAAGGATATCCTTATCAATGACCTGTTAATTTCACTTTGGGGCTGCTGTAGTGCATATTGTGTATAGCATTCACAATCTCGGCAGTTACTATAAATTGGGGCAGGATAGGTCAGAAGAAACATTAAGTAAAATTTATTCCAAGACAAGCTTGACTCCTGGTAACTTTATTAACTTATCATCTGGGATTTTTTTATTCCCCAGTCTAACTATCACCTCTGGTATCCCATCCAATCTAATCAGTATGCCCCTGCCAAGCCAATACAAGACTGTTCAGATTCTGTTAATTTGTTGAGAAAAAACTTGCATTTATATTAAATGCAAAGGGGGACTTTTAAAAACAAAAGTCTGTTTAGCTTGTATGGCTTGGTATAAGAGTGCTTTTGTTTATTGGATCAATCACCTGCCTTGTTAGTATATAGGGTTTTGCGGTATAAGACATGAGCCTCAAAGCAAAAATAACCTCTAGTGAAGGTAAACATTATAGCAATAGTGCTTAGTCTTACGGTACAGGGAGTTTTTAAGAAGAGATTGGATAACCATTTGTCTGAAGTGGTGTAGGGTTTCCTGCCTAAGCAGGGGGTTGGACTAGAAGATCTCCAAGGTCCCTTCCAACTCTGTTATTCTGTTTTCTGTTTTTCTGGTATATGCTGCTCCACAGTGCTTTGCAGCACTTTGAGCAGTTTACATCATATTGCCTCCAACAATCTGGATCCGCATTTTACCAACCTTGGAAGGATAGAAGGCTGAGACAACATTGAGCCCCGTCAGGATCAATCTCTCGGCTGTGGGCAGAATTAGCCTGCAATACTGCGTTCTATACACTGTGGCACAATACACTGTGCCACCAGGGCTCATTATAAAAGCCCAATGTTTTGAACTGACTTCAGAGATGAACTTAGGTTGTTACAATATAGAGCAGTTGGAGGGAAATGAAATGCAGAATACAAGACAGTGGTTATCTTATTGTTAATCATAAAGATCCAGAACTACATGAGTTCCCTTACTTAATGCCAGGAAGTTATTTGATCAACAGCAACTTTTTGGTAAATTGCTAAATGTAATCATCACAATAACTGACCTATTTAATTTGCTTCTCATATCTAATTATATGTTCCTTGTACCCATTCAAATCTTGTATTTCTGTATATGAGTGTATATATCTGTGTTTATGATAGATGTTCAAAATGCTTCAAAAGTGCAATTTCAGTTTTGAAACAATTTGCACACTATTCAGTCTTATCCATCCATCCATCCATCCATCCATCCATCCATCCATCCATCCATCCATCCATCCATCCATATTATCAGGAGCTTGAGTTGAAGGAGAATAGAGATACATACCCATGCATACATGCATATATGCATGTACTAGTTAACTCATGTAAACAATAAAGCAGACTATATGGCATTTGTCATCACCACAGAATTTTTTAATTGCCTTTTAATTTTTATTTAACCCTTTCTATTTAAGTTGAGGATGCTGCTGGGGTGTTTATTGGTTTTATTTATTTTATGTCACCTTAAACTATCTTATTATTTTGGGACGAATGCTATAATATATATTCATTAATTAAATCAGCTTTTATTAAAAGTTGGGGGTAAGTGACTGAATTGTCCTTCCTCTGGATTGATTTCTATACTGTAGGACTACCTAGTCAATATTCTATTTTCTGTGTCTATAGACCTTGTAGCAAGAACCTTAGATGCGGCTATAGATCTCCTCTAAAAGTTGTTACAGAACTCTGAATTTAAATGTGATTAGAAAATATGTGGGGAATATCTATAATACCTTTAATTAAACATATAAATTAAATATTAAATTACATTAACAGAATTGAAATTAAGTGAACTTTTTATCCTGCTGCAAACTGTTCCTTCTATTGAAAAGTCAAATACAGTTTTCAGCCTGAAAGAGAATGTACCTTTCTATTAGTTTAACTCAAAGCTTAAATAAAGACCTGCTATGCAGGTAGTCCTCAACCTATGACTACAGTTGATTCCAAAATTTCCATTGCTAAGCAAGGCAATTATTAAATGAGTTTTGTCCCCCATTTTATGACCATTTTTGCCACAGTTGTTAAGCGAATCACTGCAGTTCTTAAATGAATCATGTTGCTGTTAAGCAAATCTGGCTTCCACCATTGACTTTGCTTGTTGGAAACCAGCTGGGAAGGTTACAAATGGTGATCACATGACCTCAGGACAGTACGACTGTCTTGAATACGTGCCAGTTGCCAAGCGCCTAAATTTTGATCACATGACCATGGGGATGCTGCAGTATCATAAGTGTGAAAACTGGTCATAAGTCTCTCTTTTTTTTTCAGTGCCATTGTAACGTTGAACGGTCAGTAAACAAATGGTTGTAAGTCGAGAACTACCTGTATGTGTTAGTAGTAATATATCAGTCCTAGGGCAAAGCAATCGAAGTAACCTTTTTTTTCTTTTTTCTTTTTTTGGATGCAGCACATGTCCATATAGCCGGCCTCCTTTTGGCTATGGGAATTTCCCCAGCTCCATGCCTGAATGCCTCGGCTTTTATGAAGACCAGTATCAAAAGCACGAGGCCATGTTTTCTGCCCTGAACAGAGACTACCCTTTCAGAGAATATTCTGATGAACACACACATAGCGAAGACTCCCGCAGCTGTGAGAGCTTGGAAGGGACATCCTATTACAGCAGCCACAGTCAGACTGAAGAGGAGTATTTAAACCCTATGCCACAGTTGGACATTGGGGCCCTTGAAAATGTTTTTACAGCCACCCCTTCCACCCCTTCTAGTGTACAGCAAGTCAATGTGACTGATAGTGATGATGAGGAAGAAGGAAAGGTGTTGAGAGATTTGTAATTTTTCAGATCAAATCTAGCATACTTTTTAAAACATGAAATAAAACATGTTCCTCATATAACACTATTTTAGTGAGTGTTATCTAGAAGGCATAGTAAATCTAGATTGTTCCAAAGTTTTTATGACACACGGGAGAGTTCCTGAACCAATGTATCATCACAGGTACTGTATCTTTTTATATTAATTTTGCATACTCTGCTGATCAAGGCAGCTCTTAAGATGGTGAAGACTTTTCCATTCAGTTACCTCGTGCCTTTTAGCTGAATGTTATGGGTAATGTTTCCAGAGACCATGTGAATAGTGTACCTTATTGATTCCACATTCAGCTAAACTTGATTTGTCAACATTTTGCATTTGAAAAAGTGCACTGAAGAAGTTTGATAATTAATGAAATCAGGGCATTGCCCTATATACCTTGCGTCATGCAATGCTAGAAGCAACATAATTGTGTGCAACTTACCACATTTTTTAAAATATGTTGAGCAAATACAGACCTTAATTTAAATAGAATCATATATTTATGATGGGAAACTTCATTTTCCTATTTTAGTCTCTGTTCCTTGGTGACATGGTGAGATTTTAATTTTTATCAAGATAAAAAAATGTATTTATTTCTCTGTTGTGCCCATGGTGTGCACACACTTTGTTATACATAAGTCAGAGTTGTCAGATTTTAAAAATCTGGCCTGTGGTGAAAGTAGTTATTTTTAAAAAAGCAACTACAGTTGTTCCAGAATCTAATCTATATTTATGCTGAAATTGCTATATAATTATCTGGTCTGCAGCCCCTCTTATGGTTTAACTTATTCCTCTGCAAGAACAATTCGTTTTTAACATCCATATAAATAGAACAGTTATATAATTCTAAGAATAAGTAAGAATCAATCTAGCTGTCAGTTGTATACAAGCAGGTTATGATTCTACCAGAATATAAGTAACAACAATATTGCAAACAATAAATTTTAAAATGTAGTGCTTCAAAAGTAGTTGTAAAGAAGATGAAACATTACTAAGCTATTTGTTCATGTTACAAACCAATTTTATAGCTACACTTTTCTTTCTGTTTTGGGGGAAGGGGCTGATAGTATAGATGTTCCATTTTTGTTATATTAAAATAAAATCACATGAACCGTATGTTGTTACCTCTCTATATTGTGACAAACAGTGAATTATGACCTTTGCTTGTATGTATATGATAAGGTCAAATGTAGTTATCAATTTTAATATTGCTTGGAGGAATTTGTTTTAAGGATAATCATACAAAGGGTATGCTCTAACTATTGTAAGTTGATTGAAAATGTTAATCCTTTTCATGACATTTCATTTAAATTGTGAATTAGCTTATCATATGTATTAAAAGAATAGCCTTTATTGGATAGAAAAAAAATTTAAAGAATGAAAAGGAAATTCTATACTTGATTGGTAATTTTTGCTAACGATCATAGTACATTTGCATCAGCACTAATAAAGAATACTGCTGTCATTTAGAATACCTGATATATTCTAAACATATACTTCAAATATGCTTCTTGGGGAAAGTTGGCCTTCAAGAATTCTTGTGAGCAAATGTGCTACTGTCCAGGAAAAAAAAGTCTGTGCAATCCCGTCTAACACAGTGTGCACAATTGTTCTTTTTTGTTTCCTTTACAATATGTAAATATCACAAAATAAATTGAGCAGCACTAAAAGGACAGGTAAGCAGAGGCCTGGCCAGATCCTGAACATCCTAAGAAAAGTAGAAGAATCCATGTAAGCCAATCCTTCCCAACCTACAGTCCTCTAGATTTGTTAAGATTATAATTCCCAGAAAGGCAGCATACAGAAAAGATTATCCTGCAATTCAGCATCACTATTCACAAATACAAGAGTTAACCACGCTATTCTGGCTCAAATGAGTCACATTTCATTTTATTAAAAAATATTATATTTTCCAGACTATGAAAAAAGATAAGAGAAGAAATAATTATGTGATAACAAAAAAGGAAAAAGACAAACCTCAGATAAAAAATTTCCAGTGATAAAAATGCCATTATAAAAAAGGTCATCAGCTGTAGCATACTGTATATTTTTATAACTTTTTGTTTGCCCGATATAGTGCTATTTCAGGGCATAGAAAAATCAAGATATGAATTTATAATTTTCTTTTTTTTATGTAGCTTTTTATCTGACAGAATGGTAAATGTGCAATATGAAGAATAAATTGCTGACTTTTGAAATCAGAAAGTAAAAGACTAACCTCATGGAGACATTCCTCTATCGTGGAGACCAGTGGTTTTGTCAGATCTGGGATAAACCTCAAAGCAAAATCTGCTTATTAAAATAAAAACCCAAGCTTTTTGTATAGAATAAGGGGGAAAGTTTGCACATTTTCTTTCATATGTACAAAAAATGTAAGCACACAAATATTCAGGCTGCTGATTCTTAAAAAAAAAAAAATGTTTGGCAACTCAGTTTATAAATCAATATGCCTATTACATTTTATCTTGCATAATTGGACACAAGGCACAAACAAAATTGTAATGCAATTCCCCTTTAGAATAAGTTTTGTTTTATGCAGGCATCCACAGAGAAAAGAGGAAGAGAGCATTAATTCTGTATGGAAGATATATAGCATTGTATGTATGCATATATGATTCTCATGCTGTTTTGATGAAATAAGACGAAGTGAATTAAGGGGAATTCCTTCCATCAAGGACTTTTGCCATCATTAAAACTATCATCTGAGACACATTCAGAATGGTTTACCTGGGTCACAAATGTAGAAAGCTGTATGACATCAAGGTTATGTGGCCACAGGTTGGTTTGCCTGAAGGCTCTGCACTTCTTACAAATCTTAAAACAAGTGAAGATTTAGCTGAGATAGGAATGAACCACAGTACATGGGTGTGATCTCAAAAGCTGAGGTGATTATCTTTTGGTCCAAGGAAAGAATTCTAATCTTCAAAGAATTCCAAAGACTGTTGGAAGAGTGTTAAACCTACAGTTTTTTGTAGCCATGGTGCATTTTCTCCTCACGAAAGTGCCCAGTTTGAAAAAGTGATAGTAACATTTTTTTAAAAAACAACGTATTGAGGAGCATTGCTTGATTCTGCCCAGGCAATAGAGTCAAATAGGTATGTGGGCTGCACAGTTCATAGAATAGAATGAGAACTGAACGGATAGAGGAAGTTATGAAAACCCAAGAACAGGAATTCAATCAACAGTAGACATGCCACGTGCGATGTACATAATTTCAGCACATAAAGATGCAGAGGTCTCCTACTAACTGTCTCTGTTGTCCTGAGTGATCAATAGGTTTATAGGTGCAAAAGGCGGCTGCATGCGAAGTTGAATTACAATAGCATTACAATTCTCAAAAGGTATTGCACCAATTCGTAACTCTCATCACTTCATGAAGGTCTTTAAATTGGTCTCTTCATAGTGCCTTGTAAGTATGTCTGTTACTATCTTTCCTGTGGGGTAGTAATCAGCTCCTCAGTCCCATTCAGCTGTGTATTTCATCCAGAATAGTAATTGGCACCAATGTGCTTTATATGCACAATAATTTTCTCTGATTTCGAAATCAGAATGCAACTTTTATTGGGACTAATGTGGGACTAATTTATGCATCCAGGTTGATTTTATCTGTAGGTATGTAGTCTGCTTCTGTGGATGAGAGGGTGATTGTTGATTGCTTTCTATTAGTCCACCTGCTCCCCCATAGTGAAATAAGTTTATACTCATGGATTTTCTGTACTTCCAGCCCATTTGCATCCATAACCTTGTACTTAGCTGACCAGACTGATCTTGAAATGCTAACTAGCATCAGATCTGGTTAAATTGGATGGGTAACCATCAAGAAACAATAGAGTAATAAGCTAAATTGGAAAACAAAAATATCGAAGTATGGTATTGTTGCCCCCAGCCACCAAAAAAGACATAGAAGTAGCCGTAAGTCGAACTCAATTCAAAGATTTTATCTGCCCTACAACAGCTGCTACTGCTTAGACTAATCTTTCTTCAATATTTTGGCTATGCTTGTTCGGTATTCTGAAGATTTTAAGCTAACATACTTGGAAGACTCCAAGTTAAGAATAGAATAGAATTCTTTATTGGCCAAATTGATTGGACACACAAGGAATTTGTCTCCGGTACATAATCTTTCAGTGTACATACAAGCAACAAGTGATAAATCATGATCATGATCATAAAATACAATCATCGTAAATCATAAGATACAGCACTCAGTGATAGTCATAGGATACTAAATAAGCAATCAACATAAATCATAATAGGATACTAAATAAAAATAATTCACATAAATCATAAGATACAAACAACAAAGTTATAGTCATAAAAAGCTAAGGAAATAGGTTATAGGCAAGATAAGAAGGATAATAGTAATACAGCCCTACTAGGTAGTTTGACATTCCAGGGCTTAAGACAGTGTTGTGGGAATTAGTTGTTTAGCAAAGTGATGGTACGGGGGGGGGGGAATGTCCTTGTACCTTGTTTTGGTGTGCAATGCCCCATAACGTTGTCTTGAGGGAAGTTGAAACAGTTTACGACCAGGATGTGTTGGTTGGTCGATATTTTCACAGCCCTCTTTCTAGCTTGTGCGGTATACAGATTCTCAATGGAAGGCAGGCTGGTTGAAATTGTTTTTTCTGCAGTCCTAACTATCCATTGAAGTCTGTGTCTGTCTTGTTCGGTTGCTGTGCCAAACCAGACAGTTATAGAGGTGCAAATGACAGAGTCAATAATTCCTTTGTAGCTGTATCAGTAGCTTTCTGAGTTTTTTGAATTGGCTGAGAAAGAACATTCTTTGTTGTGCTTTTTTGATTACATTTTTGATGTTAGGTGTCCATTTTAAGTCTTGAGATATTATAGTACCTAGAAACTTGAAGGTCTCTACTGTTGATACTGTGTTGTCTAGTATTATAAGAGGTGGTAAAATATGAGGGCTTCTAAAAATCTACTATCATTTCTACAGTTTTGAGTGGGTTCAGTTCAAGATTGTTCGTTGCACCACGCCAGTTGATCAATTTCCCATCTGTTTGCAGATTCGTCATCTCAAATGAGACCAATCACTGTTGTATTATCTGCAAATGTCAGTACTTTAACAGAGGGATCCTTTGAGATGCAATCATTAGTATAGATAGAAAAGAGTAGTGGAGAGAGCACACAGCTCTGGGATACCTGCTAATTGTACAGGTATCTGATGTGATTTTGTTTGGCTTCACCTGCTGCTTCCTAAGCTTATGATTTACTTACAAGTGTGGTCAGGCACAGCTAGCTGAGTCAGTTTAGTGAGAAGAATATCTGGAAATATGGTATTGAATGCAGAGCTGAAGTCTACAAAAAGGATCCTTGCATAGGTCCTTGGGGATTCAAGATGTTGTAAGATGTAGTGCAGTGCCATATTAACAGCATCATCTGCCGATCTATTTGCTTGATAGGCAAATTGCAAGGGGTCTAACAGTGGATACATGATGGTTTTCAGGTGGGGCAGTACTCCAAGTTAAGGGCCTGTTTCTATCTATCATAGAACCACACCAACCTTTTTCAACAGATTCCAAACTATGGTAGTGCTGTTTTTCTCTTGCCAAACAACAAACTAGAAAAATTACCTACAGTATATGAGACATTGTCTTCCTTTGCAGATGCTTGGAGCCATCATTAAATATGAAGGAAAATTGTCCAGGACCATCTGCTCAACCCAGAAGATGGAGTAATGGAAAATATAGCAAACTATAGCTGCAATTTGCCTAGTTAAGAAGATTGTTTGCAGCATACATACAAATTATTGGAGACATAATACTTGACTCATTATCTTCTGGATAATATTAAACAATTAAAACCACCAAATACAGTATTCAGCTTCCTACAGGACTTGTTTTATGAAACCCAAAAGATTTATTATAGTACTGTATAGCTTTTGTGGGCTTTAGCCCACAATGGCAGATGCCAGAAATATAACACTGATCATTCACAAAATAATAATTTCAGGACACCGAGAAAGATCCTGATGTTCAGAATGAAAACTGAATCCTTCAGATGAATTCATCATTTCTTATTCTCTTGATTTACTGGATCTAACTCCAGTGGTCAGTGGATTTCATATGTAAACCAGCAACCACAGCTGCCAGAACTTGCTTTTCTTTCCCAGTTTGTAACAACTTTCTGAACAGCACCGGACTAGGCACTCTCACAAGGCCTTTCTCAAGACAACAGTGTCTGCTGAGGGTGAGAGGGGATTAACAGTGATAAGGTGGTGAAGGGAGCATTGTGCTGTAAAGGCTGACCTTTCTTTTTACATATGCTAAAGTCATTCTTTCTGCCTTCTTGCCAATTTTGGCTGCCACAGTGTATGCTGCTGGTGCTAGACTTTTAAATAGGTCCTTTAGATAGTGGGAATTTAGTCACTCATAAAAAGGAAATCAAATGCATGACTATAGGAGGAAGGTACTTGGCCCACAAACTACTATCTTGGAATTTATGGTTTAAACCAGTGGCCCCCAACCTTTTGGGCACGGTTCCATGGAGCTTTTTCTGCGGACCAGAGAGGGTGTGGTTTCGCATCCTGCCTGCATCCTGTGGATGGGACTTTGCTTGTTTGTGCGGACTGGTTGCTGACATGCCGCGCACTGGTGCCGGTCCATGGTTGTGGACTCCTGGTTTAGACCATTTTTAAAACCACCTTAACCTTCATTTAACCTTAGTGCTTGAGAATTCTGGGACTTGAAGTTCACACATCTTAAAGTTGCTGAAGTTGAGAAACACCGATTTGGACTGTGGTGCTTTTCATGGCAAAATTTTGGGTTCCCCACACCATTGACATCCATGAAAAGGAACATGGAGAGAAATGCTATTGTGGGTATCATTCCACCTCCAGCACCGGCTTCTGGAAACCAGCAAGATCTGGACTCGCCACCAGAGGGCGCACCGAAAGGGCCATTCCGGTTACTGCGCATGTAGACTCGCAATGCGGTCCCCTTCGGGAGCTTGGTGGAGGCGCGCGCGGCGCTTTATTTCCAAGGTTGGAGTTGCTCGGGTGCTGTCGGCTCGATTTTGCAAGTTAAACCTTAAAATAAGGGCAGGCGGGGGGAAGAGCCACCGTCACGGATTTTAGAATCCGAAGGGGCTCCTTAAAATCAAACCTGACGGAAGTAAAAGACTGCACGTATAAATCCATCGCGCTTGGAGGCTTGGAGTAGTTAATATTCGCTGCAGGTTCTGGTCAATTTTAAAACGGGAGGCAAGAAGTGGGGAAGAAGAAGGATCGGTTTTCTCGCTTGCATCTTTTGTGGTGGCTTCATATCATTGATACCGGGAGAATCTCTGACCAATGGGCGGAAGGATGACTTCCGTGGGCGGGCTTTAAGAATGGCCTTGAGTAGGCGCCCGAATTCAAGGGGCTTCTGCCCGATGTCCTTGCAAACGCGGAGGCATAGAGTGGCGGAGCTGTCAGTCTTCATCTCTCGGACGATCTTCTTCCCAGACCATTGGGAAAACGATGCCCATGTTGGCAGAAGGGGGCTTGGCTTATTGCATTGGCATCACCTTGCTATGTCTAAGAGAGTTTGCAGCTGAGGCTTCAGGATGGGCAGGTAAATGTTTGCATCTCTCTGCAAGGCTAATATTATAATTAGAGCTGCTAATTGAGTGGCATCCGATCTATTCAACTAGAGCAACTTAACGATGAGTGTAAATATCCTCGGCATTGGAAAATAACCTTTATATTTTCTTTAAATGGTGCCGTTATTTTAAAAATGGGGGGCATTTAGTGGGAAATAAATGCCCTCGGTTCTAGGGAATGGAACCAGTATGATATGTAAGCGTTTCTGGGAAGAGGAAAAATGAGGTGTGTGGTTAGTTTTCATAACTGCATAAGAATTTGTGCATAAATAACAGATCTAAAACAGATTGAACAGGAGAGCAGAATTGTTATGCCTGGTCTCCCCGTTCTGCTTTTATTACAACTGTAATTGTTCTGCTCCCAAGAAGGTTTAATTCAGAAGCAGTGCATTTGTTTGCCAAAAGATGTTCAACAGGTATGCCCAGGAGAAATGGAATTGCTGAATTTTTTTTTTCCAAAACAACGCCCACAACCTGGTGTCAGCAGAACCCTGTGGGATAACTTACAGCAGCTATAATTAAGAGTCACAGCCTCTAGTTGGACTAAGTGTAGAAGTTTTTAATTTTAGGTTAATTGGAAAGGTATGAGTACTCTTTAAAGGACCAACACGGGGTCTTAAAATGCCAACGGTACTTACGATGTTCTTTGAAAAATATGCTCCAAAAATGAATAAAGTGAATAATCTAGATAGTAGGTGGGTTGGTTTCCTCCTTGATTGGGGAAGAGGAGAGAGCAGCTTGCCTGTTACTTCACTCTGGTCATTGCTCTCCATGGTCATTTTTTAAAACATATTCCCTCTCCTCCCTTGAGAAATTTTCAGCCAAATCAAATGGAGAAGAGTTCTGCCACTTCCTCCTTTAGCCTAAATGACAGGAAGAATTATACATACAAAGGTGTTTCTTTTCCAACATGTCCCTCATGGGGCCCATCAGATAAGAAAGTGTCAAATATGTAAGGGAATCAATTCCGGGGGGATGGGGGTGGAGGAAGGAAGGGATCCTACAAATGATCTAAACCAAATGTCCTGAAAGCTTTCCAGCCATGGATGGGAGGGATAAAGCAGCAGAGGAATCCACCAATCAGGGCAGTAGAAAACATGGTCCTCACAGAACCTCAGACCATCACTGGACAAAAAAATAGGAAGGGGTTGAAAGTCAGAAAGGAATTCCTTGAGCCAGTGTGGTTTGACACAACAATTGAGCAAGTTAAGGCTGCAGTAAGGAAAAAGGTATCAGTTATGAACACTTCCCTTATTTATTTATAGCCCACCTTTATTATTTTTATAACTAACTCAAGGTGCCAAACCTAATAGACCTTCCTCTTCCAATTTTCCCCATAACAACAACCTTATTAGGTGGGTTGGGCTGAAACAGAGTGACTAGCCCAAAGTCACCAGTCGGCTTTCATGCCTAAGGCAGGAGTAGGTTTCTACGCCAGCACCTTAACCATTAGACCAGACTTATATTGCTGCTTCAGGGTGTCAGGGTAAGGTATAACTAGTGTCAATGCAAGAAATAATAGAGCAAGACAAAATACAGTAAAAATGATAGAAGCTGAAGATAGAAATTATATTATTGTCAGTATAATATAGAGGATAAAAGTAGTAACACCTGGAGCTGTAGAGAAGTAAAAATAAGAAAATAGATCTTAAATCAAAAATAGGATCAAGAATAAAGTATATGGGGGAATATATTTGCTTCATCAGAAAACTCGTGTCAGCTTTCTTGTATTTACTCCAGTAAAGTAAATAACTTTCTTTTCTGAACATTTTAATAATAACAAAACTCTTAAGCATAGACATTGTTTCACCTCCTGCCTGAATCTGTTACCATCCCCAAACTGAACCAATGATGACTAAAGGGCTTATGCTTTATGTCAGGGATCCCAACCCCTGGGCCGCGGCCCACTGCTGGGCCGTGAGCAGTTTGGAACCGGGCCGCAGAAGTGGCGGGTGAGTGTGCGCATGCACGGATTCCCACTTGCGCGAGTGAGCATGTGCACATGCGCTCCATTTGCGTGATTGGTGGGTACACAAATGGAGCTGTGCACGTGCTTGACAGCTGCTTGCATGGAACCATCCCCTCTCCCGCCGGTTCGCAAAGCCGGAAAGGTTGGGGAACTCTGGTTTATGTTAGGATAATAGTTACCTTCCCCTGCTCTCAACAGTCATCAACAAAACATAGAGACAAAACAAAGGCTGTACTTTGGGACAGCCCTTTTAAAAATGGAATTGACATTGGTGTCAATTCCTTGATTAACACACCGATGGCATCCTTCCTCCCCCAATAATTGTTTATGGCGTAGGTAATAATGAGCACATATCGGAGCAGCAGCTTCCCTGCTTTCTTGCTGTGAAACACTTTTGATCAATTTAGAAATAACGATAATTATAAATAGCGTTAAATTTTCTGACAGTGAGAACAATTAATCAATGGAATAGTTTGCCTCCCAAAGTTGTGGGTGCTCCATCACTGGAGGTTTCCAAGAATAGATTGGACAGCCATTTGACCAGGATGGTATAAGGTCTCTTGTCTTGAGCAAGGGATAGAATAGAATAGAATAGAATAGAATAGAATAGAATAGAATAGAATAGAATAGAATAGAATAGAATAGAATAGAATAGAGAATAGAACAGAATAAAGAATAGAACAG
>QLTV01001810.1:427180-518517 GCA_003457575.1 Thermophis baileyi | reverse complement strand
ATTTTCTCCTTAATTCCAGGTTGCTTCTCTCCTTGATTAGTGTCCATCTGTTGCTTCTTCTCATGCCTGCAGGTGCTTTGGAGAATAGTTTGACTCCCTCTTCTTTGTGGCAGCCCCTGAGGTATTGGAACACTGCTATCGTGTCTCCCCTAGTCCTTCTTTTCATCAGACTAGACATACCCAGTTCTAGCAACCATTCTTTATATGTTTTAGCCTCCACTCCCCTAATAATTTTTGTTGCTCTTCTCTGCACTCTTTCTAGAGTCTCCACATCTTTTTTACATCGTGGCAACCAAAACTGAATGCAGTATTCCAAGTGTGGCCTTACCAAGGCATTATAAAGTGGTATTAACACTTCACGTGATCTTGATTCTATGCCTCTGTTTATGCAGCCTAGAACTGTGTTGGCTTTTTTGGCAGCTGCTGCACACTGCTGGCTCATATTTAAATGATTGTCCACTCGGACTCCAAGATCCCTCTCACAATTACTACTATTGAGCAAGGTACCACATATACTGTACCTGTGCATTTTGTTTTTCTTGCCTAAATGTAGAACCTTACTTTTTTGTAAGGTCCAAGATTGGACTAGATGATCTCTGAGATGCCTGCCAGCCCTATGATTCTATGCTGTATGTTCTATATTCTAAAGGGGCATGTTATGGGAAAGATGAATAAAGAATGAGAAGAGATGAAAGATGAAACTTACTTTTCCAAGAGGAGAAAATGTAGTCTGGCTTGTGCATTTTGAGAGGGCCCTTATAAAGCCGAAGCCTAACAGATAAGCAGAGATTGGAAGGAATGGCATATACCTAAACACTACCAGCATCCATTCAACCTATGAGCCATTGAATCTTGGTCATCGGGATGGTGGGATCATCCCAAAATCTAAATCAGATGCCTCCAAGGGTAGAGAGAAAACCAACCTAAATAAAACCACAAAAACCAAAAAGCCATAAACTTTAAAAGAATGGGAGGACAGGACCCAATGACTTTGAAGGAAAACAGGAACACAGTGACAGAGCTATCTAACACAAGTGGCAGGGGATTAATCTAGAAATAGGTCAGAGATCTTTGCCAGTTTAACCTCAGTATCAGAAAAATTTAGTGTTATAAGTCCAGAAGGAGCAGCTGAAGAAAGTCAAGCAAACAAACTTAGTTCTGCTCCTAAATCAGGCCACCATGAATGTTTATGGAGATTGTCAATCATCCAGGTCATGTTTGTCCCAAAGATGCTTTTACAAAAGGCAACAGGACTTTCTTGCTTTTTCTTTGAAAACATTTCACTTCTCATCCAATAAGCTTCCAAGAACTGAACCAACCAAGAACTGAAGAAGGTTCCTGGATGAGAAGCAAAACGTTTTCAAAGAAAAAAACCAAGAATGTTCACTTGCCTTTTGAAAAAAGCACCTTTGGGACCAGCCACCATGATTGTTGTGTTCCAATATTTAAGGGGCTGCCGTAAAGAAGGGGCTCAACCTATTCTCCAAAGCACCTGAAGGCAGAACAAGAAGCAATGGATGGAAACTAATCAAGGAGAGGAGCAAGAACTAAGGAGAACTAATTTCTTGACAGTTAGAACAATTAATCAGTGGAACGACTTGCCTCCAGAAGTTGTGGATGCTCCAACCCTGGAAGTTTTTAAGAAGAGATTGGACAACCATTTGCCTGAAATGGTATAGGGTTTCCTGCCTGAGCAGGGGGTTGGACTAGAAGATCTCCAAGGTCCCTTCCAACTCTGTTATTCTGTTCTGTTCTGAGTTTCTAACACTGTTTATTTTTAAGTATGCAGTACAGTCAGATAATTTCTGTTGCAGGGCATATCCTAATAAATAAGATGATGATACCGTTAAATTAAAGACGGAATATTTGGAAAACACTAGATGAGTCTTTTTTAAAAAAAAAATAAAGGATACTGCTGAAGGGAAGTAAGAAATATCCAGTGTGATAAAAGTTGTTGCTGTCTTAATGGATTTTGAATTATGGGTTTTTTTCCTCTGATGACTTTTACAAGTTCATAACAGATCTTTGAGCAATTCCTTATATTTCTCCAGCAATGAGGAATACAGTCAGTCCCCAGATGCCCCATGAAATTATAATCCCTCAGTGGAGAGCGGATGCAAACTCGGGCAACGACAAGGTAGGTTTGCTAAATTACAATTGCTAGCAAAGATTCTTTTTTCTGATGATTCCTCCAGATACTCATTCTTGATCTGCTCATGGCAAGAATGGTTTGCCTTTGGCTGGTTGCTCAGCAGCTGCAGTGAAGAACCCAAAACAACGTAATTTGCATGTGTTTGTGTATGAGAGAGAAAAGATGTAACCTTTTGAAGCAATATATGGGAAGAAAATTAGAATTAAAGTTAAAATGAGTATTCCCTCTTGAGATTTGAATGCTTTGATATTAATAATCTCCTCTTCTAGAGAAGGAATCAATCTTTGCCAAAACCTGTCTAAATGTTAAGCATTTGTTTTCCCTCTTACGGATTTGTTCTGGGGGAGAGGGATTAAAAAAAGTCAAGATGATAGCTGAACATTTCCAATTAAAGCCCCTCCTTTTTTACATCCCTTGTGCATGTAACACATATAAAGAAAAAAGAGAGGGTGATTTCCAATGAATGTCTCTGCTGCTTCTCCTAGAAGCATATATGAGCCGAGGTGGCGCAGTGGTTAGAGTGCAGCACTGCAGGCTACTTCAGCTGACTGCTAGCTGCAGTTGGGCGGTTCAAATCTCACCGGCTCAAGGTTGACTCATCCTTCCATCCTTCTGAGGTGGGTAAAATGAGGACCCAGATTGTTGGGGGCAATATGCTGACTCTGTAAACCGCTTAGAGAGGGCTGTAAAGCACTGTAAAGCGGTATATAAGTCTAAGTGCTATTGCTATATATTAGATTCAGTTGAATCCAAAGTGAGTTGAATTGGAAAAGTTCAGAAGTTGTCTGGATCAAAGCAGGGCTTTTCTAGATAAGATTGAACCTAAATCCTTTGCTAATGATGTGGAGGAACAGGAAATATATCTCAAAAGGGCTGATCCGCTTTTCTTCCTGTTCTTAAACTAAGAAAAGCACCAGCCTGCAGAGCTTCCCCAAAGGAGCTAACTGACTTTAAACAGTTAATCATTCATTGTCATTCTCTAGTTGCTGCACTTAGTTTCTGAAATTTAGCAAAATATTGCCCGGATTATCAGTGGAAAGAGACTAGTGGTTAACATATTGGAGTAAGAGTGGGAAACCTGCTGGGTATCCTCGAGACAGTCCCCCCCCTCACTCCTAGGCAGAAGGCAAGAGCAAACCTGTTCTGACCCAACTCCCCAAACACGACAAACCCTCTGTAGTTGAAGCAATGATTCCTTTATTAGGAGCGCCAGCAGCCCCGGCAAAAGGTTTCTCTCACACAGCAGGCTAACAAGTCTGTCTGGCAGGGAGATGAATAGCTGTCTGCCATATCTATTCATCTCTGCCCCCTGCCGTTTATCCCCAGAGCTAGGGTGGGGCTTTGCTAGCAGCGGTGGCTCTTCCGTCCCAAGGATCGGCCCACAGATTTCCATTGCTCTCCTCTCCTCTGCCTTCTGTGCATCCGCGCGTCAGGCACTGGACCCAGCTGTTCTTCCTCTTCCTCATCAGCCACCTCCAGACCTAGGGGCTGTTGACTTTCCATCTGAGGGCTGATGGATGGCCCAGGCTCCACCTCTGTCTCTCTCTCTCTGACAGCTCCATTCCCTCTTCTTGATGCTGACCCTGACTTCCACACCTCCTCCTCATCTGATTCGGCTGTTGGAGGGGTCGGCAGCCGACAGGCCACAACAAAACCACTTCCAAAAATGTTATCAAAAACCCCTCCGTGGACTTGTCCGTGTAGTTGCCAGAAGTCTGACTGATGAGAAGATCAAAAAGAAAAAAAAAGCAAAGAAACGAAACAGTGAAAATAAGAGAAAGGGAAGAAAATGCATATCAATTTTTTTCCAACTGTAAAGATACTCTTGTACAACAATTTTAAGTCCAGTGACGCAAATTTGATCCCCTCATAAGCAATCAACATGCTGACAAATCTAACTCAAACCTGCTGAGAAACCATTAAAATAAATAAACCTGGCATATACTTACATACATTTATTTTATTTATTTATTCATTTGTATCCCACCTTTATTATTTTTTTACAAATAAGGCAGTTAACATCCAACACACGTTCGTCGTCCTATTTTCCCCACAACAATAGTGGTAATACAGGCTGGTCTTCAACTTATAACCATTCGTTTAGTGATTGTTCAAAGTTACAACAGCACTGAAAAAAAGTGATCTATGACCATTTCTGACACTTAGAACTATTGTAGCATTCTAGTGATCATGTGATCAAAATTCAGAGGCTTGGCAACTGGCATGTATTTATGACAGATGCAGAGTCCTGGGGTCATGTGATCACCTTTTGTGACCCTTTGATAAGCAAAGTCAATAGGAAACCCAGATTCACTTAACAACCATATTACTAACTTAACAACTGCAGTGATTCACTTAACAACTATGGCAAGGAAATGGGGCAAAACACACTTAACAACTGTCTTGCTAGCAACAGAAATATTGGGCTCAATTGTGGTCATAAGTCAAGGATCACCTGTACCTTTACTGGAACCAACTGGTTATACTTGTTTTTCTATTTTTATGAGGTACTTCTAGCAAATATGTATAACTGCTATTGTGCAAATGAAAATACTTTTTAAAACTGGGAAGCCTTTTGTTTGTTAATAAATGTCTTGCATAACTTTCTGCTTTGTTCCTCTTGTTGCTTCCTCTTGCTTTACCTGGAATAATTTGTGAAAATGCTTAGCTCAGAGTATCGTATTAGTTTTAATAGTAGTGGAACTTCCGATGTGGAGGTAATTTCACAGTATGGTAAAAGTTTTGAATAGAAAAATGAAATTATCAGTCTTTGGCACTTAAAAGACCATAATGCATATACACGCTTCATCTTGTGAATCATCCATTTTCGTTGTGGATAAAAGAGGAAATATGCAATATGTTACCATAGTGTTAGATGGATTGCCTCTGAATTTCCCAAACTGCCACAAAAAGCTAAAATTGCCTTTAAATTGCTAAAATCTCATGCAAGGACACTAAAAATGTGTGAGACTTTCTGTATGTATATAGCTGATATACATCACAATATTGACATTTTGAAGGGTATTATTATTTTAAATGTTCTTCAGGCAAGTCTGACATTTTTTTCTTCATTTCTATATATATTTAAATTCTATTTAACAAAGGTAAAACAAGACATTGATGATAATGCCACAAATAAATTACAGGTAATCCTTGACTTACAACAGTTCATTTAGTAGCCATTCAAAGTTACAATGGCACTGAAAAAAGTGACTTACAACCGTTTTTCATACTGACGACCATTGCAGCATCCCCATCCATGGGCACATCATCAAAATTCAGATGCTTGGCAACTGACTCATATTTATGACGGTTGCAGTGCCTTGGGGAGCACGTGATCAGTTTCTGTGACCTCCTGACAAGCAAAGTCAACGGGGAAACCAGATTCACGTAAACACTGTGTTACTAATTTAACTGCAGTGATTCCCTTGGCAACTGTGGCAAGAAAGGTCATAAAATGGGGCAAAACTCACTTAACAAATGTTTCACTTAGTGATGGAAATTTTAGGTTCAATTGTGGTCGTAAGTTATTGACAATTGTGTCAACTTAAAAAGATTTGTTTAGCAACCACCCAAAGTTACAAAGGCATTGAAAAAAATGATTTACGACTGGTTCTTGCACTTACAATTGTCACAGCCTCCTCCCAGACACGTGATCAAAATTTGGACCCTTGGCAACTGGCATGTATTTATGACAGTTGTATTGTCCCAGGGTCACATGATCACCACTTGCAACCTTCCCAGCTGGCTTCTAATGAGCAAAGTCAGTGGGGGAAGCGAGATTTGCTTCATGATCACGCGATTCAGTTAACTGCAGTGATTCACCTAACCATGGCAAAAAAGTTGTAAAATCGGGCCCAACTCACTTAACAACTGCTTTGCTTAGCAACGGAAATTCTAGTCCCAATAGTGTCGTAAGTTGAGGACTACCTGTATTGGTAGATCCAGACTTGGGTCCAGTGGGGACATTGTTTCTTATGCCTAGTTCAAGACCATTAAAGAAACCCTGAAAACATAAAATTTATGCTTATGCAGTTTAATTGGTCATATTGCTTTTTCCAATTATTATGTATTTATTGCTTTACTTTGTAAACCTCTTTGTATATTTGTGCATCCAACGTCACTTTTTTGCATCTAATCTCTTTGGTAAAATGATGGCCCAGACCATACACAGTGATAAATGTTGGCTCTTGCTTAAGGAACTGGTATTGTATACAAGATTCCAATAGTACGAATTAGTAGTACTGATTGGATTCAGCCTCTCTTCGTTTTCTTTTGCTCCAGGCTTCGGGCCAATGTTGAGAATTCTTTTAGTCCCTACCCAGTTATTTCCTACAGAAAAACAAAACCCAGTTCAGGGAGCAGGATGATGTGAGATCATTCAGTTGTCGGCCTTTGCTGTTCTGACTATATGGTAGCACCAGCCGAATTACAGTGAACACAAGCAGAATGTTATTTCCTTTTCTGTGCATGTGGCAGTATGCTTTGGTTCAAACATCCTTCATTTGTGACCAAATCTTGCAGAGTAAAGGATGGGGAGGATGTGGTAGCCTTGTGCCTCATGCAGGAAAGAGTATTGTTGTTCTGTTTTTGTTTTTCTTGAGTTCAGTGTCGTTACATAGATTGCCTAACAAAGGCATTGCATAGACAACTGTCAAGCTGGGAACTCTGTCCACCTCTTTATCCTGGGTGTAAGCTGGACATCTGTGCAGGCCTGATTAACTTAAAAGGGGGGGAAAGTTATGCTGAATTTATCCAATGGAGAGTGGGAGCCAGTGCCGCTAATCGGCAGACTCAACATTTATTACCTTCTCCTTCAACTTAATCATATTTTTAGCATTGTCTATGAATTTGACTGAATGTAAACTGAAAAATTCTAAGAGGAAAAAGTCCTGGTGGGTAAAACAAAGAGTTCTTCCATGGCATTAATTTGAGGAGAAACTAAAATTATCAACCAATATTCTAGTTTATCCAATTACCAACCAATATTACCCAATTACTAACCAAATATTCTAGTTTATCCAAAGAAGCCTCCTCTGACAAAAATAAAAAACCCAAAGGCTTTGGAGGTAGAAAGGATTGTGACTGGAAAGCTCATTGTAATAATTTGAGAAATGTAGGGAAAAGGAACTTCAAAATTAAAATAGACATTTTCTTTCATAGTTAATGAAATTGTATATATAAGATGGCATCGCAGAGAGCTAGCAGGGCTTAGTGACCTAAGACTTAGGGGTTGGACTAGGACTGGGGAAGTCCAGTTGTCCACCCTCAATCAAAGAAGCCCTCTAGGAGCCTTCAGGTCAACTCACTTAGCCCAACCCGCCTCACATGGTTATAGTTGTGAAATAGAAAGAAGACTACCATCTGAAATTCCTAGAGAAAAGACAAATATATAAATCTAACAAATAAAGAATAAACAAATAATGGATGGGCGTGTGGGTGGGTGGATGGATGGAGTCAGCATCATTTAATAGTGCACCGAGTAATACAAAATTATGCTTGGACTCTATCTAGAGTACAGTATATTTTCTTTATATTATTGTTTGTGTGCTCAGCATTTAACATTTAAGGAATGAATGAATCTGTAATTATATTTAGGCAGCTGTTGTAGCTAGGGAATTTATATTTGTGAGTTGTATCTAAATCTATCTATGTTTGACCACAGGAAGTATGGTTTTAATGTGATATCATCTGAGAGGACAGGGTCAGGTTTTTAGATGATTTTTGAGGATGAAAGCTTAAAAGTAAAATAGGTATGTTGAAGTCTGTGGTGGATTAATAATCTATTTAGCTTTTAATTTTCATGAAAACCACAAAAATTATGCTACGGAAAACAAGTGATTTGCTCTCAACTTTTATCAGTGTGGTCTGGGGTGGTGGTGTTTAATCTCTATAGATTGTGAAAAATGAGCTGGAGGACTGCATGTAGGCTTCATGTTTCTATCCCACATGAAAAGAGAAGTAATAATTTAATAGTACAAAGAGAAAACAGGACCCAATATATGATGGTTAGAAAACATGCATCTATTCACCTAGATCAGGGGTGTGGAACCATGGCCCTTTTATGACTTGTGGACTTCAACTCCCAGAATTCCTGAGCCAGCCACAACTTATAAAAGGGCCATGGCTCCCCACCCCTGACCTAGGTAAACTATGTTCCCGGTATCCTGTCACACATATCAGGGAAGAAAAGAGAATATAGAATACAAATACTGTACAGAAGCTGCAATGTCCTACTAAGTAGAATGTCCTACTAAGACTACAGGGGACAGATGGTTATGCAAAACTATGAAGATGAGAGCAATTATTTAATGATATAATTTGGGTTACAGGAGCCCAAATTGCCATTTTCCTTTCTGTTCATTGACAGTTTTAATTCATTATATCTAATACATATGCTGGCAAGGATATGCAGGAGGAGACAATGGCTTGTTATTTTGTTCATGTTTGTTGCAATTCCTATATTTGGTTCCTCAGTTCATAGTTGACAGTCACACAAAAGTTCATTTTAATTGGCCAACTTCCCCACAGATGTAGCAAGAACTGTTACCTTCTTATACAGAACCTGCTTCCAGTAACTCTCACAACATGTGTCCGCATCAATTTCCTTTTAAGCCAAGTTTTTTCTATATAGCTGCAACCCAACAAGACAGACACAGACTTCAGAGGATAATTAGAACTGCAGAAAAAACAATTACTACCAACCTGCCTTCCATTGAGGACCTGTATACTGCATGAGTCAAAAAGAGGGCTGTGAAAATATTTACAGACCCTTCGCATCCTGGACATAAATTGTTTCAACTCCTACCCTCAAAACGATGCTATAGAGCACTGCACACCAAAACAACTAGACACAAGAATAGTTTTTCCCCAAACGTCATCACTCTGCTAAACAAATCATCCCCTCAACACTGTCAAACTATTCACTAAGTCTGCATTACTATTACTATTAATCTTCTCATCGTTCCTATCACCCATCTCCTCCCACTTATGACTCATGACTGCATGACTGTAACTTTGTTGTTTGTATCCTTACGATTTATATTGATTGTTTCCTAGTATGATTTGATTGCTTATTTGTACCCTATGACTATCATTAAGTGTTGTACCTTATGATTCTTGACGAATGTATCTTGTCTTTTTATGTACACTGAGAGCATATGCGCCAAAGACAAATTCCTTGTGTGTCCAATCACACTTGGCCAATAAAGAATTCTATTCTATGTTGCGTGTCCATGTACTGAGATTTTTAAAATATTATTATACCACTTGAGCATTAGATAAGACAACAGGGAAGAAAGAATCAGTTTTGGGCAAGATTAGAAAAAGCCACCTTTTTTCTGGCAATATAATTTTAAATTAGGATAGTTTAAGTATCTGTAGAAATGTTAATGGCAATTAGAGAAAAGGAAATTTTTCAAATGGCAACAACTGAAACTAAGATGTTTTAACGGGCTTTTGAAGATACTGAGTGGTATGTCAAGGGAAAGATTATAATAAAAGTGGTTGAAAATACTTGGTGATATTTCAAGAGGCCCCTTGCTGTACGAGGGCATTTGGTTTGGCCTCTTTTTCCAGAAGCCACTGATTCATCAATCTGGTATCAACCAGAAAGATAGAATAACTTTATTGTCACTTTGAAGGTAGATTGGTACACATGCAGAATCATAGTGTTGTAGGGGGCCACTTAGATTATCGTGTCCTACCCTCTACTCAGAACAATCCAGATTGAAACATCTCCAACAGATAATATCAAGTTTGCACTTCAACACATCTAGTGAAGAAGAATTTCCACCTCTCTGGGTGATTGTTTCCACTGTCAAAATGTTTGTAAACTTAGGAAGGTTTTCATCACATTTAGTAAGAAACTGTCTTGCTGCAACTAGCATGGTTGTGAAGGCGTGCATTCAGTACAATTGAGCTGGAATGCAGGAGTTGAATTTTAATTCAATGTTCATCAGTGTTGACTCCAAAAATCAGCTTCTCACTATTTTTCCTCTCTTTTTATTATAGTTCAATGTACCATTTGCAAGCACAGTGTAGATTAATGGATTTGAAGTGTAGTATCAACTGATCAAGAAACCTACATCAACAGAAGTAAGGGAGAGTATGAAGCTATAATCTGAAGTTGGCTTGCTCTGAAAACTCAAATGTTTACCTAGATAGCAAAGGAATGAGTGTATGTATCCACAAAGCTTCAGTGTATGGATATGTATTGGTAACTGTTAATTTTTATATTCTATGCAGCATCCATCGAGAGCAGAACTCAGGATAACAGCTGAAGGAAGAAACTTTATTGTCGATGTTGAAAAAAATGAGTAAGTACTTGAAATCTTACCATCATAAAGAAAGGTATAAATAGTCAGACAGTGCAGTGCTTCACACCAAATCTCCAAAAATTGCTTTGGGGCACAAATGTAGCACCTCTCCATAATACTTTGAAGTGGCTGTTTACTTCTTCCAGGATCTCAGAGTCTCAGTAAGTGTTTTTTAAATTCATTAAACAAAAACATGAAGGTCTTTTAGGGTCTGAGTAATTAACCTAGAGGATGTCTATGGAGATTCTCAGTCATCCAGGTCATGGTTGTCCCAAAGGTGCTTTTTCAAGAAGCAACTGGACTTTCTGGTTTTTCTTTGAAGACGTTTCGCTTCTCATCCAAGAAGCTTCTTCAGCTCTGACTGGATGGTGGGGAATGGAAGGATTTATTCTCCTTGCAGACAGCAGGACATTTGTATTCTTTTAGCAACACAGTCCTTTCAACAGTTCCAAGAAGGCTCCACACCAATTTGCACCACTCAGGTGACCCTGATGACACAGATAAATCTCCAGGTAGCCTCAACGACCCTCTAAAAGAATGCAAATGACCAGCTATCTGCAAGGAGTATAAATCCTTCTATTCCCCCCATCCAGTCAGAGCTGAAGAAGCTTCTTGGATGAGAAGCAAAACGTCTTCAAAGAAAAACCAGAAAGTCCAGTTACCTCTTGAAAAAGCACCTTTGGGGTAACCTAAAAGACCGACATGTATCTTTAAATACATAATTTTTAAGGTTTGGGAGGGGCTGTAATATCTTCTGTTGATAATAACATACATGTGATCTTTCACATTCCTCCTTTTCCTGAAGTTTCACTTACTGTGCATGGGTAAATGTTGCCTGGCTGCATTAAAATTACAAGCAATAGTACATGGTATTTATCACTGTAAAGTATCTTCAGTATTTGCATATCAAAGCAAAAAAGTGCCATATCAAGTTCTCAGCAATGAAAATTAGCATAAATTTTAGTATACTAAATGAAAATTTAAGCATGAACCTTCACTTGTGTTCTTAAGAAACAAAGAAAGGTAAATATACATGCATTTGAGCAATGAGGGAATAGCATTAAAAGCATTTAGCCTAATCCTATTATAAAGTGTGCATCTAGCTGCCAAACTCTCCCTCCACAGAGAGAAGTTTTCATCCTGTTTCCTAGTGATTTGGATCTACATCCTAGTATAAACATACTCTCTGACCATCTGGCCTTAAATTTCCAGCAATATTTCTGAATCGTATAAAGCAGTACAGGCAAAGCCACTGATGCAGCAGAATTGGAAGAAGCAGAATCATTAGTAAAATTCAGCCACATATTAGCATGGAGGATAATGATATAACCACCAGATACCTCCTGGGAATTAACGGTGCTATTGCCATGCAAAGCTTGCTCTCAACAGGCTAGCAAAACAGAATATATATCGCATCTTTACTTTCCCAGTGGACTCACCATTCAGCCAAACATGCACACATAGCCATTCAACTTTGAAAGGGATTGAAAGAGACAATGATACGGATTCATAATTTTGTGTACTGTATGCACATAAGTGCTTTAAACTTAACCTTGTGTAGATTTGAAGTGTTCGAAACATTAGCTATTTAGTTTTTTGCTAGTAGATTTTTTTCTTATTTATTTTTATCCCACCTTTATTATATTTTTTACATATAACTCAAGGCAGCGAATGTATCCAACATACCTTTCCTCTCCTATTTTCTCCACAACATCTCTGTGAGGTAGGTTGGGCTGAGAGAGATTGGCTGGTCCCAGGTCACCCAGCTGGCTTTCATAGCTAAGGCAGGACTTGAACTCGAGGTCTCCCGCTTTCCAGGCTGGTGCCTTAACCACTAAACCAAAGTGGCTCATCCAAAACAAGAAGTTATTGAGTCCAGTGGCCATCATCCAGTTATTTCATTACCACTGACTTTATAATTTTAAGAAAATGAGCTAGGGGAAGAAGAAGATTTTTAAAAAATGCAACAGTTGGAACATAGAAAAAAATCTGTAGAGTTTGTATATTATAATAGTCTCAAAGTGAGGATAGAAAGCCCAGCATCAGGCTAATCAAATAGGTAGACTAGAGCCATGCAATCTGAGGGTAAATGGCCACATTTAATATTTGTAGAAATACAGAAATTTAGGGCTATAATGGGCAGGACAGTATTGTGCTCATGAAGTCAGCCAAAATTTTCTATTTTATTTCTGAGTTGGAGGACAGACATTTTGAGATTCCTGTGGTAAAAAAAAAAAATCCCCATCAGAGAAAATGGTATTAAACTGTACTTAAACTACATATACTTTGCTGATGACTAGAGTTGAAATCCTATACGCAGGGGACAAATCCTGTCGAGAATCTTGTTTAAGTATTAGGAAATGGCAAACTCTTGCGAAATTCTCCTTACCAGAGGATGTGCTTGATTTCAGCATCTGTTTACAACAGGATGATCTCAGTTGGTGTACCCTCATGAACAGGGGACATTTATCTTCTGTATTTGGAGACCACTCCCAATCTGGCGGCCAGACTGGGAAGTTAAAACCTCTACAGCTAAGAAAGTATTATTTATTTAGCTATTAAAAGTGAGCTATGAAATAAGCATTTTTCCATGCTTTTTTAAAAACTTTGAAGTCATCTGAGCCCAAACATAATTTTGTTGGGATCCAAAGAATTGGAGCCAGATGGAAAAAAGGCTCTCAACCAGGGGTGAAATTCAGCAGGTTCGGACAGGTTCTATAGAACCAGTGGCGGCGATTATGCGCAGTTCGGAGAAGCGGTAAATCGCACCACTGACTGGCCCCTCTCCTCCCCGCCCCTCCCACTCACTCCTTCTCAGGCTTATACACACAGAGCACACATGAGAAGGAGGAGAGAAGTAGCCAGGTTGAACGCTAGAAGACTTGCCCGAACTTTTCTGTTGGTTCTGTGGGCGTGGCTTGGTGGGGTGGTGCCGCCCCATCTTGCCGTGAGTGACGTCAAGTTGGCCATGCCCACTCAGTCACATGACCCCCCCCCCACAAGCCACGCCCACAGAACCGGTAGGGGAAAAATTTGAATGTCACCCCTGCTCTCAACTGTCATGTAGCCAGGAAGCAAAGTCCCTGCTTCAATAATTGGGTTAAATACACAGGCCCATGAACCCCTAGCAAGCCAAAAAAAAACGCAGAGGATGGTCATACCCAGAGGACAAGGCAGCACCACTATCAATTAACTTGATAGCTTTCTCGAAAGTCCAAGGAATATAAGGATTGGCAGTAAAAAGAGGCAGGGACAAAATATGAGGTAGGTCCAGAGCAGAATAGTAGCATTCTGGAAGGAGATCTTGGATTCCACTTTATTTGGGTCTATTTGAAGATATACTGAACACATTCTAACTAACATTAATTTACATTTGCCTTGATATTGCCAGTATTGTGTCAGTACAAAGCACATTTAATTCCACAGGAAGTTACTCTATTTACATATAAATTCTGAATTGATTCCCAAACACCCGGTGCACTCAGTTTGTTTTTCACATGCGGGTTGTTGAGATGTTTAAGTTCTGCAGCTGCAAAACAGAAAGCCCAAAGCAGAAGGATATCATGAGAGTTTGGGGGGGGGGGTATAACATTGGCCATTACTGTCAAAGAGCATCAGATGTTCACAGATGTGTTTCAAAGCATAATTTTCTGGAAGGAGAGAAGAAAGAAAGAAACCACTCCTCTTTGACTGAAGTTAATGAAGTCTTGAAGTTGCAATAAAAACAAATAACATTGTTTTAAGTCTGTGTTTAATTAGAATTAATTGCTTTGGGTCAGCACTGGCCATCTGCACAGGCCAACTGGGGACAAGTTCAGGAAGGAAAAGATAGGATGTTGGTTTAGTAATGGAGGCAGCAGCATTTTCAGGGGGTGGCAAGGGGGGTTGGAGTGATACTGGTGGAATCACGTGAGTTGGTACAAAGCTTGCCCCCTTTCTGATATATGTCATGATACCAGCCACATTCCCAAAGGGGCAGAGTTTACATCTCAATGCTGCTTTTTTCATTGTGACCAAGCCAGCGAGAGATTGTAGACATGACTGAATGGTTGTGGACAATCATTGTAAAAAGATTTATTTATTTATTTATACTTGTATGCTGCCCATTCTCAAGCCTCTAGGCAGCTAATAGTGAACAGTTCTTTAATAAACAAACACCTAAATCAAAATGCAGAAAGAACATTCATAGTAAAAACAAAAACAAAAACAAAAAATGCATGCCACAGAAACCACTAGCATATTGTAAAACACCCTCTTTCTGACTTATTGGAAGAAGTGAGTTTTAGCAAAATCTCAGAAAACTTTCTACTTCTGACAGGCCCAGGAGACATGAAATAGACCAAATCTACACTGGGAGGAAGTTCAAAAGAATTGGAGCACTAATGGATAAAGCCCACCTTTTTCTGATAGCAACAAGGCCCTGGAGTTAGTTAATCCATATCAGCGGTTCTCAACCTGTGGGTCGTGACCCCTTTGGGGGTTGAACGACCTTTTCGCTAGCCTGCCATCTTGGAAATGCTCCCAGTTCGGCCGTGCCTGCGGGTCGCCGGACAGCCAGTAGCCACGGAAGCGGGAGACTTCGCCCACCCACCCGGACGCCACCATTTGGGTTCTTTTACTCTCTGTGCATGCGCAGAACACTTTACGCATGCGGAGAGGGTAAAAGAACTCAAATGTTTATCCTCTGCGCATGCGCAAAGCATTCTGCGCCTGCGCAGACGGTAGAAGAACCCAAATGGCGGCGTCCGGGCTACCAGCTGTCCAGCGACCCGCAGGCACGGCCGAACTGGGAGCATTTCACCCCTGGTGCCACGCCCCCTTTGTCACCTCATCGGAGTGGGGAGGGGTCACGGCGGCGGGGTGGGGGTCGCGGGGGGTCGCGGCATTAGAAAGGTTGAGAACCACTGATCTATATGATCTGATTGTACAAACAGATAAATACAGAAAAAAAGCAATCCCTCAGATAATCAAGACTGGAGCCAAGTAGGGCTTTATACAGGTATCCATAGAATGGAATATTTGTAGCTCAGGTTTGAAATGAGAGGTCCTTGATGCTCCCTGAGCTTGGTTGCTTTCTTGCAGACATTTTATTACCAACCTAGGCAACATTATCAGAGAGCATCAAGGACTCTTCTTTATACAGGTGACTATCAGCACCTTGAATCATCCCTGGCAGCCCACTGGCAATGAATGGAATTCCCAAAGCAGAAGAGGAAATTGAAGAGCACACATTCATCACTGTTTCAAGTGCCACATTTCGTAGTAACTGTAGCTTCCAGCTTTCAAAGGCAGCTCTATCTTACTCTTACTATGTCTTGGGGGTAATCAAAGCGTGACTGACAGAGCCTTCCAATCCAATAATGGTTGCAGCTGGTGTATCAGATGCAACTGTGCAAAAGTCTTCCCTAGCCACCTCTGTCCCCTGTTCCTCAAGCAGGAATTGTGAGTCTAGGAGAATTCCCAAAGTGTGAACCATCTTTGAGTCGGGGAGTGTAATAACAATAGCAATAGCACTTAGACTTGTATACTGCTTTACAGTGCTTTACAGCCCTCTCTAAGCGGTTTACAGAGTCAGCATATTGCCCCCAACAATTTGGAGCCTCATTTTACCCACCTCGGAAGGATGTAAGGCTGAGTCAGTAATCCTATTCAGAGACAAAGATGGCGCCTCCCTGGAATGTTTGGCCCATAAACTCAGAGCCACTCCATCATGGACAGATTACTCTTGAGTCTATTTCTCCTCATTCAGCTCCCATCAGCCTCCAGGCACTGGATCAGCGCTTCTATCACATTGCTTGTTCAACATGGAGCTGAGATGTATACAGGAAGTCCTCAGCTTAGGATTGGCCATTTAATGACTATTCAAAGTCATGTCAACCTTGGAAAGGGGTTTTTACAGGTGCTTTAAAGCATTTCTGGCCCTCATAAAATGTGACACTAGCCCTCCCACCCCTCTCCTGCAGTCATATGATGTCCCACAGCCACATGACCACAATTTGCGACATTTTTTGCTGGCAAAAAAATACCCTTTGGGGAGAATGTATTTACTTAACAAATGTGAGATTCACTTAACCACATGATTAGGGCTTAACAACTGCATGATTCACTTAATGACTGCTGTAAAAACAGTCAAAAATTGGGTCCAGTCATGTGGGTGCCTCAACTTATGACCAAAATGATTTACTGTAGGACTGAAATTCTGACCCCAGCTGTGATCATAAGTCGAGCATTATCTGTAGCTGAGAATCATTCACATATTGATGATACCAAACACTATGTTGAAAATGACTTCTCCTGCTGGTTCAGACTCCAATAATCCAATTTTGTCTTTCCAATTTACTTCTTTTTTGAGGACTTTAACTTCAAGCAAAGAAGGCTGTTTTCTGAAAACTACTAATAAAAAATAGACAATAACCAGAGCCTAGATCTTGAAAACCCAAGTCCAACATATTCTCCATGAAGCCACATTGAGAGATTTCACTCATGCCATTAAACTTTCTTTCAATTTAGTGTTCTCCAGGGTATAATTGCTGCCACAGAGTTTGCAGTGGCTTAATTCATGGCTTACATTGATGTGTGATCCCAATCACTCCCGGTTTATTCAAGAAACTGTAGTTTTAAAAGTGTATGTATGAACTTAGACATTAGTTTGGAAAATCTCCTCATCCACAAAATCTCTATCCAGTTTACCTAGAACCAGGCTACCAATAATGTGAACAAGCTGTAGCAAGTATTATATTTGCAACGTATAATGTGGGATCCATCATCTAAATTACTCTGCATTGTTTTATCTGAATGATATTCAGGGGACTGGAAGAGGCTGCCAATTTGATCAAGGCAACAACACAACTCAGGAAAACAAGTGCCTTGGTTCTTACGTCATGTTGAACCATCATGCATTTGCTTTGGGTTTAGGAAGTTGTGTGAACCCAGCCCATTGTGGCTTATTCAATTCATTCAGAGTCCTTTGGGAGTTGGGTGGCATACAAATATAATAAATCTAATCTATTATGGTTAGCACTATGTGTAAGCCAAGTCAATGTGGAAATGCATGAAGGTGGTCTGAATACTATTCTTCCCCCTGCAAGTTTTCTGAAAGAAGAAGAAGAAAAAAGACACTGAGGTCGTGGCTCTTTGCGTTTTCTGAAGTTTCATCGTGAAGGATGTCTGCCCTGAGACGTGGCATTTTGCCAGAAAAATTCCTGAGTAGCCAAGATGTGATGTAATGAACTCCATGACTAGACCAGCTGGCATAGGAAAAGTCCTGGCATCCAGCCCTATTCAGAGATCTAATTTTAGAATTACTGTAGTTTGGAGCACAAAACTCCCTCATTGCCAAGCATACTGTACCCTTCCCTTGTGTCAGGGCTACTCTGAATGTCCTCCGGAGGTGCCCCCATCCCAAGATTCAGCTGTGCTGTTAATCTTTGTCCATCATTTCCTGCCTTGTGATTTCCTTTCCAGTGTTTCCTTTAGAGATTGGAAAGAGGAAAGATTGTTTTCCAGTTTGGGCTTTGGGTTGGCGGGATAGCTGAACTTTACTCTGCAGGGATGCCCTTGGCTTAACGTTTGCTGATAATTTCCTAGATGCAGGGATACTAATGGGGGCAAACTCACTGGATGCCTTGACCTCTTCCTGCAGAGCTTGCAAAGACTATCTGAATGGTCAGAAGAACAGAGCGGCCACCTGGGGATTTTTAGTTCATCTTCCTCCTGGAATAATGATTTCATTTTCTAGAGGCCAGGCAAGGAAGCTTGTCTCTCTAAGTTATCTGTTCCTCATTGCAAAATTTCCTGGGAGGGAAGTATGCTTCCTTCCTTTCCTTCACTGTTGACTTTTTGGCTCTGCAGTTTTACAGTTCAGCCCTTTGAGTGATAATAATTTAAAAGAGAGAGTGGGAGGGGGAGAGAGAGAAGCAAGCACTGCTAGAAAAGTTGCATTCTTCACAAATAGGAAGATGCTGAAGTAAAGAGGATTGAAATCTCTGGCTTTGGCAGAGCACATGTTGAACATCAGCATGTAAAAAGGATGACTTTATCCTCTCTTTAGCTTAGGGGGCTGGGTGTGTTAATGAAAGGGTGGCTTTCCTTCTTAGCCTCTGGGTGATCCCAGATCAGCAAAATATAGGCTGAAAGATGTCAGTGCAAGCAGCTTGTCTAAAAGTACAAGCCTGAAAGCATAGTATAATAAATTGTGTGGATACAGCAGATAATCCTAGCTCATATATGTGATTATTTGCCTATAGCGAAGAAACATTGATGTTCAAATCCCACAAAAAGAGGTTTCCCTTGAAATTACATTTTTCAGTAGAGTTGGTCCATAGATTTGACTGCAAATTATCAAACATGTGAAAACTAAGTCTGCAATGATTACAAAATATGTGTTGTCTTTGATATATGAATGTTGGTTCTTGGCCATTACCTAAGTCTAGTACCTGGTACTGATGATATGCAGTCATCATTTTGTATTTCGTTCAGCTAGCTGGTTGTTAAATTCCAACACTTTCTTATAGAGGTAAGATGGTTTTACAGAACAAAATTCCGGTCTGCCCTTTTAAACAAATACACACATAAGAAGAGGTCTGCTAGAACAAGACCTACCAGAGAGTTCCATAGAGAATTGTTCAGTGTGAAACAAGGACAGGAAACCTGGTACACCCAGCATCCCTCAATGCTGGGAATTGTAGTTCATTAGTAACAGGATGAACATAGGTTCCCCATCTCTAAAAGGTAGCATATTTGTAACCCTCTAGATCCGTGGTTCTCAACCTTCCTAATGCCGCGACCCTTTGGCGCGATGATGTCATCACGCCGTGACCCTTTGGCGCGATAATGCGGTGTCTCGGTTCCTAAGACCATCGGAAATATGTGTTTTCCGATGGTCGTAGGCGACCCCTGTGAAAGGGTTGTTCGACCCCCAAAGGGGGGGTCTAGATGTTAATGAACAGCAACAGTTTCCACATCCCAAGCCATTCTGTCCAGGAATGAAAGATTTCTGGGACATAACTTTTCAAAAAAATCTTTTGTATACAGAAATCAGCAGCTCTCAAACCAGAGGAGGTATCTGGTATCTCAAGTTCTTCTGGAAGAGACTTTATATTATAACAAGTGCTTGAACCTGCATCTTTGCCTGCAATAAAGGGATTTGTGAAAATAACCTTGGTCTTTTGCAGCCTTCCTCAATTTAGTGTCCCCCAGTGCTGTTGGGTCTATAGCTCTGAAAATGTTTAAGTAGCACGGCCTGTGACTCTGCTGCCTCAAAAGTGCTGACTGTCATAATATGATTTAAAGGACATTTGTGATTTCCTGTATTTTGTGCCAATTAAGACATTATTATCGCCCATTCTCGACCATTAGACACCAAACAGAGTTGCCCAGAGTTGCATTAACAGTGAGATGAGTGAAATGTAAAATTAATAAATAGAGCTGTGGATCATAGATATTAGACTTTAGACTGAGATAAGGAATGGATGACATGTTTGAACTGTCAGAAGTTACAAATCTAAGCATCCTAGACAACATAGTCGGTGAAAAGAAATATTTGGAGTTGTGATTCAAGAACATCTGAAGACTCACAGATTTCCCAACTGTGTCTTGGATAGTCAAGACATATTGCCAGTGTTATGGATTTGTACAGGACTTTGTTGTCTTTTAATTGTATTACATACAGTACAGATCTCACCTTTCTTCCATCATGGAAGAAAGAGTCTCAAGAGGCTCTTGTCTTACATAACAGAAACAGCAAGAAACAGACAATCCTGGGTCAAAAACCAATGCTAAGTTACGGTAATATAAACATAGTTGAAAGAACATAGTCAAAGCAAGTATTCAAAACAAAAGGTTTCAGCATCCGAAGGAAGGTTCAAAATGTTAAGCAGCAGGCATTGGCAAATTTGATAGAAGTAGGATTAATCAAGTTATTTCATAGTTTTAATGATTGATTCAATCATTTTTTAAATGCTTGACTTACTTCAAGCAAAGGTTTTTATCCCAGAGGCTCCTGGTTTTCACTGACCAAAATTTATAATCCTTAAATTGAATTATGCTTTGTGACTTGTTTTGGAGCTATAACTTACTCTGGAGACATGGTGTTCTTCTGACTACTTTTCCCAACAATCTGGTGTTTCTTGGACCCTCCACTTTCTTCTGTTAAATGTGGGGAGGATGTCTTTGTTTTTGTATCGGATTCAAGAGTGTAGGATTGGGAATGGTAGAAGATGGTTCTGCCAAAGTATATCTACAGTAAGTAAACAAGCTCATCATGTTTTATTTCCCTATATGCTAGGCATTAGTATGTAGACCATGAAGATTCTGAACTTTGCAAATCAGTGTTGTTCCTATGTTTTCACTGAGTGGTGCAATCACATGTAGTATTCCCAGAATAATCTCAATTAAAATATGAATAACACTGAAACCAAAGTTGGAAATTATTCAGGTAAAAAGAGTTAATCCATCCTACCCCAAAGCCTAGAACAGTGGTTCTCAACCTTTCTAATGGCGTGCGAACAACCCTTTCACAGGGGTCGCTGTGCGCGCTAGCCCGCCATCTTGGTGCCACCGTCAAGCAGGGGTGAAATGCTCCCGGTTCGGGTGTGCCTGTGGGTCGCCGAACAGCTGATAGCAACGGAAGCGGGAGACTTTGCCCGGATGCCGCCATTTGGGTTCTTTTACCCTCTGCGTATGCGTAAAGCGTTCTGCGCATGCGCAGAGGGTAAAAGAACCCAAATAGCGGCGTCCGGGCGTGTGGGCGAAGTCTCCTGCTTCTGTAGCTACCGGCTATCCGGCGACCCGCAGGCACGGCCGAACCGGGAGCATTTCACCCCTGCAAGTGACAGTGGCACCAAGACGGCGGGCTAAAGCGCGCGGCGACCCCTGTGAAATGGTCGTTTGACTCCCAAAGGGGTCGCGACCCACAGGTTGAGAACCACTGGCCTAGAAGAATAGCCTCAGAAGGATGGAAGGCTGAGTCAACCTTGAGCCCTTCAGGATTGAACTCCAGACTGTGGACAGAGTTAGCCTTCAATACTGCATTCTAACCACTTCTCTTGCTCCTGGTGGCACAGTGGTTAGAAGATTGGTCTTAAGTATGTTTATGCATTCTGATGGGGTTTTCCGTTGTGTAGGAGATGATGAACTCAGTAGAACAGTCTTGCAACAAAGAAACTGTGTCTCTATTCTCATGTTTATGACTTTATGACATACTGGCATTTTCTACCCGAAATTTCCATCTGCCTCATTTATAAACTATTTGCATCCTTTCTCTTCACATTGGGTTAATGGCGTTAATGCCACAAAATAGAAACCCCCTTCACTGCAGGCGCCTTCGTTGCTCCATCCCCTACCCTGAAGATGGAGGCTTTGCTCAGAACAATGGTATCATTGACACAGTGGAGGATAGCCAAAAATGTGCTGAATTGGGCTGGAAGGGAAATAAAGCCTTTAAAACATCTGTATGTTGTGGCTACATGCCAGGTTCTTGCTCATTTTCTGGATCTGACTCTGCTCCTGAGATTTCTACTGTAATGAAAAGTGGCAACAGCTGTCTGCTTTCAGCCAACATCTGTATTTTAGCAGAAGGATGCTAAGTCTGCAGGCCACAGTCAAGTTGTATTCACACAGTGTATTCTTTTAGTGAAAAAAGAATCCAAACTTTTGATTCTAATAATCCTAAACATGCAAACTTGGAAGTTAAGTCCTACTGAATTCATTGAGCTTACTTGAGAATAAACATGCCTGAGCCGAAACTTCATATAATTCACAGTTATTTCACCCTCTATTTGTTCTTTCACCTGGTGCTTATTTTCTCCATAAGTTTTTTTCAGATGCATGTCCAGGTAAACAAAGTAGCGGAAGTAGCTGGAGATAAAGTCAGGCATTGCTATATTCTGTGATTGCAGCAGTTCAAAAAACAGTTCCAAATATATCATTCACCTTATCACTAGGAACAGTTTCCTTTTCAAATCAGTGCAGCCAAAATTAAAAGCAAAAGCCAGCAAAATACTGAAATCAGCAACCTGGTTAGGTCACTGTATTAACAGCAGTTTTAAATAAACATTGCAGGTAGTCCTTGACTTACAACCATTCATTTACTGACCATTTGACAACATTGAAAAAAAGTGACTTGCCCCTGGTCCTCGCACTTAACATGCATCGCAGTATCCCCATGGTCACGGGATGAAAATTCAGATGCTTGGCAACCAGCAACTATTTACCATAGATACAGCATCCTGGGGCCACATGATCACCTTTGCAACCTTCCCAATCAGCTTCTGATGAGCCAAATCAATGAGGGAAACCAGATGCACTTTTAATGACTCGATGCTTCACTTAACAACTGCAGTGATTTGCTTAACCACCACGGTAAAAAAAAAAAGATTGTAAAATTCAGTTTCTTAGCAACCAATATTCTGGTCCTAATTGTGATTCTAAGTCGAGGACTACCTATATTGAGTGATCAGATTTACAAAATGAAACCAGTTTGGTTAAAAAAAAGAAAGATTGATTATAGCAAAAAATATATATGCTTTTTCATATACTCAGTTAATTTATACTTTAAATTATTGATTGGCCTTGAAACACTATTAGATCCCACCCTAAAAATTTGGAATCTCTGTAAGTCTAGCCATCTGAAGAACAAAGTGATTTTTGCAGGATCCAATCTGAGTCAGTCACCGGGATCAGAAGTTTTTGTCCCAATTCCAAACCTCTGGTCCGGCTGACCGACCCAGATTGGATCCTGCAACATTAGCCTGGGACACATACATTCACCTTCATTCGTGAAAGTTATTTTTAGCTTTTTTTTTCTCTCCTGCTTCTAAGATTCTGATTTTTTTAACATAAGGAATATAGTATATAACCTCTGAAAAAGGCTTCATCCTGAGGTTAATTCTAGCCCCTCTTAACATCCCTCACAGATCTTTTACAGGTGTAGGAAGAAGATAGAATACTACTGCAATTTTCACAAATTGATACCCACCAAATATTTTGGCCCCAGTTTGAGAAATCTGCTCCAGAATATTTGGGGAAGAGCATGTTGGACATTGTTCACTGCTTTTTAATGTAACACACAATTCTTGGGACAAAAAGCAAGTCTTTATCTCAATGGTTAGAGACATGGGTATTAGAGTAATTAGTGCAGCAACCCACTTCTTTCAAGTACTATTTCATCATTCTGCAAAAAAGTTGTGGTTTTGTGTCTTTTGTTGTGGCAGTTACATGCAGGGAGACACTCGTGTACAGTATCTTGTTCTCTCAATGAAAAGGCAGGATACAAAGGCAATAAATAAAAGCAGCAAAATACCTGAAGATGGGGAAGACTGTTAAATACAATCAATCGTTGTATTGTATTTGATTGATTGATTGAGTGCCATCACGTCATTATGAACCATACAGATTATAGATGGATAATAGTCTGTCCCTAACCTGGTCTTTCAGCCCTTCCAATAGTGTACTCATCACTCTAACATCAAATATCAAACATAACTCGGTTAAGAGGGGCGGGGGGAAAGGAAGTGGTTCGTTGTGTTTCAGGAAAATAGTGTAAAAAACCATCACACCTAGACCACATTGATCTTAGTTCCTCCAAGCTCATTAGCCACGGATTCATAAGGTTTACCGTTACAGACATTTTTGTGGTAAAATATCAAGGAAATGGATGACTTCAAATAAATAGGTACATTGGATTTTATCATGTTCTTCAGGGAAAAAAGACCACAGTACCCATCGTCATAGTGAAATAATTAGTCATTCATCTGTTGTCATTTCATGATTATCAATGAATAGTGAAATGACCAAAAATAGTTCCAGGGAGGTCTTTAGTGGACTTTTTGTAATCCATAGTCAAGAGTCATTGTTGAAGAGCAAAGTTTAAAGTTACTAAGGATGCTCAGATAAGTTACATGTATGAGACTCAGTCCCAATAAAGTTGGTAGATATGTATAGTTTGCATTGCTCATTTATTTCCATTCTAGCTAAGAATTGTTAGTATTGTATCCATAGCACGAGGCTGAGAAAAGCTAACATAAGCTTTACATTATAGAATAATTATAGAATTTAAAAAAGGCTCTGTTGCTAGAGAACCAGCTTGGTGTAGTGCGTAAAGGTGTTTTGTGTAGTGGTTTAGAAACTGGAATAGTGTAAATTCTAGTTCTTAGGCATGGAAGTTAGTTAGGTGAATGAAGGCCATGCCTATCTCTCCCTCAGCCTTAAGAAGAAGGCAGTGGTAAACTACTATTAAAATGTTGCTAAGAAAAATGTGTGGACTTGTTCATTTAATTGGTAGACTGATTTAAAGGTACATTCACATATATACATTGGCTTTGTTAGCACTAAACATTGGTTCGTATATCCCAGATTCTGCGTCTTGGTGGGCATTTATTTATTAAATGTATCTACCACCCGGCTCATAGTGACCCTGGATGGCTTCCAACTGTCAGTGAGAAGTCAATAAGAGCTGATGGGATGGGACAGGAAACAGACACCTTTTAAAGTATATGTTTAGTAATTAAATGAACATGCAGTGCAGCAAAATGCTTTTTTTCAAGGTTCATCCATTTTTTAAGTGTTCAGATTGTCTACGGGCTGTGAGCCAAATGAGCTCAGAGGTAATGCTAATGATGGAGATAGAGCAATAAGCAGTAAGTCCTTTGTATCATTAAAGTAATAGCTTCCTGATAATCCCAAGTAATTATAGGGGGAGGCTGGAGAGGAAGGACAGTGAAGTAGCCAGGACACCTGAGAAGAAGTACAAAGATGATGGGCAGAAAGTAGGGTGGCAGTGGCTCAGCAACAAAGTAGCTATGGTGACATGGAAGGTGGAGGATCTCCTTAATCCAGAAATACCATTTGAGCCTCCTGCCTTCTTTTTTATTGCAACTGGTGCCAATGCAGCTTCTTTCTTCTATTAGATTTTTCTACTGAATTCTAACATCCAGTAAGAAGATCCATGTTGTATGACCCAAAATTTTGGAATTACTTTTAGGTTTATGTAGAGATATTGTGGTATAATGTATTCTGATAATTTCACTAGGGGACCAAATGTTGAGTGGGGTCCTTCTACTATAGGATTTGGGAGAGTTATTTTTTCCCCTCCAGCTTTTATTAGATATATTATATTTATTCTATAACTGATAAAATGATAGTACTATAGAAGTGGAAATGTGTTCTCCTAAATTCTTTCTCAAAAGTAACTTTAGGGGGGAAAAGGTTGGCCCTTTTTTTAGTTGTTACATTGACAGTAGTAAGACAAGAGACTAGAACTAAGCATTAAACTTTACCCTTTTCAGATTTTAAAATATTGTACATAATGTTTTACTTAGGAGTTTCATATAAATGCCCCTGATGAAGGTGCATTCCTACATAATGTACATGCTATTTCTAACAGAGATGGGATATTGACTAAACTCAACTTGTACAGATGGTATTACTACTGTCTAAAATGTAGGTTATCCTAAATTCTAGTGTTAGGATTTACAGAACCGTCAGTGAATTTTCTATTTGCAGAAAGCCAGGCATACTGAATAAAAATTATTCTCTGAGATTACATTTTAGTTTATTAGATATCTGGGCAAAAGGAAAATGATAACAAAGTTGTCTCTCATCTGAGAATAGTCGTAGTCATCTTGATACCACCCCAAAATCTATTTTGATTATGGTTAATGTTAAATTTGTGTTATTAGATAGAAATCAGATGGTGCAGTTTTGTTTGTTCGTTGTAAATAATCCCAATATTTCCTGTTTCTTTTATAGTCTAAAGAATGGCATCATAGGCTAAAGAACAATAAAGGGAAATGAAGTGATAAAAAGACAATATAAGGAATATATAAACAATATAATCGTACTGTATATATAGTGCCCTTAATAGGATCACACTGTTTGAGCTGCAATTCAACCATCTTTATTTGTTTGAGAGTTGAGAGTTGGAAGAGAGCAAAGATATTCAAATAAGATTCAGTTATGGGTATAAAATATATAGGTATATATGGAAAACGTAGCAAATCTGCATACACTTGAATAAGCAGCTATGTGGGTAATAGATAAGTAGGTTCTGAACCCTGAACAAATGCAGATCAGTGAGATTCAGACCAGTGGTGGGATTCAAATTTTTTTACTACCGGTTCTGTGGGTGTGGCTTGGTGGACATGGTGTGGCTTGGTGGGCGTGGGTTGGTGGGCGTGGCAGGGGAAGGATACTGTAAAATCTCCATTCCCACCCCACTTCAGGGGAAGGTTACTGCAAAATCCCCATTTTCTCCCGATCAGCTGGGACTCGGGAGGCAGAGAATAGATGGGGGCGGGGCCAGTCAGAGGTGGTATTTACCAGTTCTCCGAACTACTCAAAATTTCCACTACCGGTTCTCCGAACTACTCAAAATTTCCGCTACCGGTTCTCCAGAATTGGTCAGAACCTGCTGAAACCCACCTCTGATTCAGACGTAAAAATAAAGTTTAACTGCATTTAGCTTCACCACTCCACAAAGCAATCTTGACTCAGCCATTCTACTGACCACTCTTTGCTAATTGCTAATGTCATTTTCCAGACAGGTAATGCAATTGGCAAGGAAAATGATTGATTCTTGAAAATGCAGGCTGTCCAGACCCTTGGTAGCACAGGATGTATAATTGAGCTTATTTTGCAGTTTTGTTTGTGACTGTTTTGGTTAACCATAGTCTGAAGATGCAACATGATGAAGTGACCTCTATTAACAAAGAGCAGGGGGAAAGCAAAATTAGATTTGTTAGAGTCTCACAATAAGAGGATAAAATGCCACCTACGGTCTGACCTAAGTGTAGTACACAAAATTATCTGCTACAACATCCTACCTGTCAATGACTACTTCAGCTTCAACCGCAATAATACACGAGCACACAATAGATACAAACTCAAGGTAAACCGCTCCAAACTCGATTGCAGAAAATATGATTTCAGCAATAGAGTGGTCAATGCCTGGAATGCTCTATCTGACTCCGTTGCTACTTCATCAAACCCCCATAGCTTCAACCTTAAACTGTCTACCATGGACCTCACCCCATTCCTAAGAGGTCTGTAGGGGGCGTGCATAAGCGCACCAGCGTGCCTACCGTCCCTGTCCTACTGTCCCCATTATTCGTATCCATTTCCTGTGTTCATATTCATGTTTATACTTATACCTGTTATCTTGTACATGTATGACAAACTAAATAAATAAATAAATTAAATAAATAAAAGCTTCCATGACTCATCTGTTAACCTGAAGTCTTTCTAGAGCACATTTAGGGTGCAAAATATTTAAGTTTCTCTAATCTTTTCTATGAATCATGAGGTGAAGAATCATTGGAGGCTGTTTAATGACATGAACAATCATGTTTATAGAGTTATGAATGGTATGAAAGGAGTGGAGAAAGACATTTTTCTTTCCATCTCATATTGCATTATGCAGATTGTTGAAGTGTCAGATTGGCCACAAGGTATCAGTTTTAAGAAGAATATTTTTCACCTGCTAAATTGGTGTTGCTTCATCTTGCCATTTTTTCTTCGCACATAATGTTGACATTTATTAATCATTGTCACAACTTTAATCTAATTTTTTTCATGAATCTCACTGACAACTTTTTCTAAATGTTAGAATTGGTTATTGATGAAATAGAGTTGCAAGATTTCATGTACATGAATATTCAAATAATATTAATATTATTTTTCCTCTCCTACATCCTACACCCCATCCTTCCCTCTTTCTTCATTTTTGTTGGTAGGGATCTCTTTGCACCAGACTACACTGAAACTCATTATACCAAAACTGGAACAGCCCAAACCATCTGCTTGAACAAAACAGTGAGTATAAAATGTAATTTCATGAGACAAATCCAACCCTGGTTCCAACTTGGATAGGCTTTACACGGAACAAGTCTTGACTGCACCCTGAAAAATAATTTTTTGGAGGCACAAAAAAAGTTGGAGAAAAAATTATCAAGGGAACAGTTTCAAATATACTCTGATTCAAAGCTGGGGAGGTAAATAAAGAAATATTAATCAGTCTTTTCCTTTTTTTGAGATGAGTTCATTGCTAAGTGTAATGATGTAATATGGAAGTAGTGATTGAATAAGAATCTGATATGGGATTTATGATAGTGGCTGCTACAGTTTTCATAACCGCAGCAGCCTATTCAGTTCATTTCTTCAACAAATTATCTTTCTATGACTAAATATAATAAGCCACTGTATTTTTTTTATATCTTTACTGCCAAGAGTCATTTTGGAATAGTATAACATAGAAACTCCAACAATATATAAATACCATTCAGATGAGGCAGAATACTTGAAAAGGCAAAAATAGAAATAAGTTCTATTCCTTTTCCAAACTGACTTTATCTTAAAAAGCAAAACTCTTGCAATTGCTATATCCCACATTAGCAATTTACCAGATATTGTTTCATAGACTTTATTGAAATGTTAGGTGTAACTGTTCAGTGTAATAATGAACAGCACCATAGAGTGTTGTTACAACTGCAGGGATCCATAACTACATAGAATTAGCTTGCAATTTGGGTGTGGTCCTTGAAATTCCATGCAAAATTGGCAATGAACTTCATTGGTGTCCTGCTGTGCTGTCTTGCAGTGATATGCTGATGGGCCACTGAACTATAAAACAACAAAATACAACAACAAAATACAACAACACTAGACCCATGCAGCTGAACTCATATGAAGCCATGTTATAATGTGCATTCTTTCTGATTGCCATCTTTTGACCTTTCCTCTTGCACTTCCTACCTGTGTATTATCTGTTTGTGCCCTTGTCCATGTCTGACACCTACCCTATCCCTTGCTCCCGTCTGCAGAGGACTCCTCATGTCATAAAACTGAAGATATAACCTTTTCTTTTGCCTCAATAGCAAAGTGCTTATACATGAAAATCCCAGATTCTAAATTTGTGTGTGGTGTCTGTATCTTCTAAGCTATCCAGTTTAGAAGTGCTCATGAACTTAAAAATGAATATCGTCCAGGAGCTGATCTTTCAACTTCTGCCTTCTGCTAAGTGGGATCTGAAAGCTTGTTAGCCTCTCAAGGCCTTCCTAAACTAACATGCCAGCTGGCTCTTGTCCAGCCAGACCTCTCTTCTGAATTAACTGACTGGAAAGATGTTGACTGGATAGCAGCACTTCAGATAGTGAATTAGGTGGTTTACAAATAAGTGTTTATAATAACAGCTTTCTTCTTCTCTTTACTGTAGTTTCCTAAAAGAGGCTGACTGTGAAAAATTGTAATGGCTGTTGGGTTACGGATTTTTTGTTTGTTTGTTTCTTTGCTAGTTTTCATAGTGGAATTCTATGCAGTACAGCTTTATCATTTCACAATATGTTTGTGGTTTTTCATAAGAATAAAATTGTAAAATACTAGCTACCCCAGAAGTCAGCAAAACTTTTTCAGCCTGTCTTCTCTCCAAAAGTTTTGTTCAATAGAATAATAAATGCATTAGTACATACAATTCTCTCTCACTTACTTTTAAAGTAGAAATAGTTTTCCAAATTATTTTTCCCTCCCCTACAAAATACTCTCTCAAAATTTACAAATAAATGCGGGTATCAAGGGTACAAAGGAAATATTTGTAACTCGGGGTTGAAATGAAGGGTCCTTGGTCCTGTCTGAACTTAGTTGTTCAACCAAGCTCAGAGAACACCAAGAACCTCTCAAATGAGGGTATGCATACAAAAGTAAGTGGGGTCACAAAGCATACCGTACTAATCCATAACATGATTTATGGCATTGTCCAAACATTTTGCTAAGTCATGTTTGATTTAATTGTTATTTATTGAAAACTATAAATGGTTGGGTTTAATAAGACAAAACTAAGACAAAACCAAGGTAACTGTATTATGGCTTAGACCAGTCTAGGAAACCCAGCCATTATGGACAATTCAGCTATAAGTTTTATTTTGGTAGGAATAAGTAGAGGGAGAGATTGAAAAGAATTCCTATCTCCAGAGGGTTAAATAAGCCATGATAGGATCACTTTTATGCCTTTTCATGCCTACTTTTCATGTAACTCTGACTTGGATCCCTACCAAATGAGTGAGGAAAGATAAATGAATCTGCAGGATGAGATTACTTGCTCATGACACTTCCTTTCACCCTCTCAGGATAATTGCTTTTACCATGGAAGAGTGAGGACCATTCGTGAATCAAGTGTGGTGCTCAGCACATGCAGAGGTCTACGGTAATTTTCCAGCTCTTTCATGCATTCTCTGTCTACAAAGTAACATTTGCACAATCTCATAATTCGCAGTTAAAAGTTAGAGTGATGACCAAAGGACTTAAAAAAAAATACTAGGTAAATGAATGGCTAAATAGTGATGGACAAAAAAGAGGGTTTTTTTCTGTATGCAGCTCTGCTGTTAAACCAATATTTCTGAGCATGATCTCAGAAGGATTCAGTAAGCTTTATTTGTATTGTTCCTTCCAAATACCACAAGATAGGGATGGGCAGCTTTTGGCAACAGAACTGCTGCTGCTGCTCCCTTTCCTTCTCCTCCTCCATCATCACCACCACCACCACCACCACCAACACTATGGACTACACTGAGATGACCACACCGGGGGGGGGGGTACTGATACACTCATTTGTTTTAAGAAACTTGACTTTTTAAAAAGAAGTATCCCACTACACCTATTTTACTATTCTTTAAAAAAAAATATTTCTTCAGAGTTTTGCATCAAATTTCTGTAGATTAATTTTAAAAGGCTTCAAGGGTCATGAAAAAAAGAAGCTAGCTAGAGCTAGGGTAGCTTCACATAATTCAGAAGTTGGAAGTTAGTTATCCTTGCTGTAAAAACAAATGTTAGTTTATATCCAGGGATTCCATTTGGGGGGGGGATCTATAGTCTTCCTATTTAGCTTATTTGGAATAAGATAATTGACTGTCTAACCCAGTATTATCCACCTTAACTGATAGCAGGTCTGCAGAATTTGGGGTAAGTGGGTTCTTTTTCCAAGCTTCCCTGGAGACATCAGGGATGAAATCTGGAACTTCTGTATACAAAGCAAGTCTCTTCAAAAAATGCTACAGATAGTCCCCAGTTCTAACAAATGTCAGGATCTTTCTATTTTCATTCATTCTTGCCTTTCTTTAGCCTGATATTATTTATCTCAGAACAGTTTTCTGAATATTTATTTTGGTCTTAATATTTGTAGCAATCTTGCAAACATCTGATCCTTACTACAGTATAGTATGAAGTTCTCACTTAGTAATGGGATTTTGTAAAATCCTTGGATAGCAAGGAGCCTTTCCTGCTGATTAACATATGCTAATTCTACAGTGCACTTAAGAAATTAAACACATTGTTTCTATAAACAGGACTTGGTTTCCTTTTGGTCACTTCAGAGCCTATTGAAAGCTGGGCTTCTGTCCAGTTAGGAAATAGCTTTGGCCAATTTTTTTTAAATCCTCAATAGTCTCAAGCCAAACTTAATGTAAACAAATTGTCTGCGTGTATAAACAAAATAAAGTCTTCCTTTTATGGCTGATACATAAGACCTGCACAAAATAGAAAGCATCACAGATGCAAGGTGAGCCACTTTCATCCCTCCCTCCTTTTTCCGGTGTTTTGGGCCCTGGCTTCAAAATTTCCAACCAAAATTGTAGTTTGTTGTTAATTTTTTGATTGACTGCACAGCTGTTCCATATACTGGCCAGCATTCTTTACATTATTCTAATATCAAAATAATTTGGGATTCCTGAGCAAAAAGCAGAAGGTAAATTCTTGCATATGTTTTTAATTCTTGTGGGAAAATAAAGCACAGCTAGGAAAGAGGCTGACCACAGACAATTATTTCTTGCTTTGTAAACTGGTGTTCATTAAAAAAACAATTTGGAATTCAGTACTTAATTCTGAATTATAACACTTAATATTTCAATAAAGCAGTTCTATATGTAAGATTTTACCTGTAACTTAATGATATTAATTTTTCTGTAGAAAACAGGAGTATGTTGTGAATACAGAAATATTGACTAAAACTCATTCCACCCGTATGAAAACATGCCAAACAATAGTGTTTTTAGCAGTTGATCACACTCATATTATATTTATTTATTCACATAGCTGTTCACCTTATAAACATGACTATGTGGTGTAACATAAATAACTATAAATGAATAATATTGAAAATATGCCTTATTTTTTTGAAAAAGCGATATTATTAAAAGACTAGGAGAATATTTACAGGCAGAAAAACATCTGACTAAAGAGAGAATTGGGTTTTTCAGAGGCTGATCTCCATAATAGTTTGCAATAGTTTTCAGTGACTTAAAAAGCCTTCCTTCCAGAAAAGACTGTTGAACTTGAAAAAGCAGACATTATTAATTGGTTTATTTTTTTGTTTATTCATTCCTTTGTTTCAATCAATTTATATGGCTGTCCATCTCACAGCAGTGATTTGGAGTAGCTAACATAAAGTTAAAAGTCAATTTTAAAAGAACAACCAATAACAATAACAGTAAATATACATAAACTGGTTAGCTTGCTTAGACCTCTGTATTTTAAAGGCCTTTCAATTTTATCTTGAAGCCCTCTATTTCCATTACTAATTTTACTTTAAGATTCTTTTTTCACTTTGTTTTATTGTAATATATTTAATATTAGTCTCCTTATAGCCATTTAAGAAAGTGGAATGGTCTTTTTGGGTCTTAGAAATAGCCATGTCTTTCCTTTGTTGGGTTCAAAATTTAAAATCTGGGATTTTATTAAAAGTCCTGGTTAGCTTTGAAAATCAAGAATAAAATGGGCTTAGCAACTTTCCAATATTACTAAATGTCACTCTTGTAAATACCAACTCTGAACTACATCTTACTTAATTCTGTTGGGGTTTTTTTCTTTATTTTTATTTTTCTTTCTGATTTGCCTTCCCTGCCTTCTGATGGTTTGTTGAATTGTTTTTCAGTGGCCTTATAGTTATAAGCAACAACCTCAGTTACGTCTTAGAACCTCTTCCTGATAGCCAGGAGCATCACTTCATCTACAGGTCAGAGCATCTCAAAGTTCCTCATGGAAGCTGTGGAAATGAGCATTTGGAGTCAAAGGTGACAGATTGGCTTGCAGAGTTGACAGGCCGAACTGAACCCCGTTACCACAGGGTATGTCTGAGTTACTCCTCCTATCTTACAGGGTGTAGCAACATCACCCTGTGATGTTTTCCCTATGAGAGAGTAAAGAAAAATAAGGTGGTGCATTTTTTAAGCTTTCAAATTGCTCTACATGGGCTATTCCAACAATCATTCAATCGCCAGCAGTTAGAAAATATAGGCTAGTTTATTATCCCAATGCTGACGGATGGAAAGCTGAAGCTGAGAAATAATAGGTAGTCCTTGCTTACTGACCACTCGTTAAGCGACTATTTGAAATTGCAATGGTGCTGAACAAGTGATACTTAAAATGGTTCTCGAAATTCTGGCTGTCACAGTGTCCCAGCAGTCACATGACTGAGAACTGGGTGCTTGCCAACCATCTCACAATTATGACGATTGCAGTGCCCCACAGTCATGTGATTACCAATTGTGACCTTCCCTGCCAACTTCCCACAAGCAAAGTCAAAGGGGAAACTGGCAGGGAAGGTTACAAGTCACTCAGGTAAATCTATCCCCCCAGACTCAAAATCACTCATGCACATCACTGCTACCGCAACAATCCATATGTCCTCCATCTGGAGCAGGTCTGAAATCACTTGCATGCACTTTTGCAACTACCACACACTTTTCCCCACTTGGGAGCAGCCACTGACACCCCACCGCCCCAACTGTTTCATCTCTTTGTTGGCAAACAATTGAGCAGAGAAGAACCAATTCATTTCTGATGTCCTTAAATATTTTCATTGCTTCATAAAGATGTTGAGACTTTAGAAAGAGTGCAGAGAAGAGCAACAAAGACGATTAGGGGACTAGAGGTGAAAACATATAAAGAACGGTTGCTGGAATTGGGTATTTCTAATTTGATGAAAAGAAGGACTCGGGGAGACATGATAGCAGTGTTCCAATATCTCAGGGCTGCCACAAAGAAGAGGAAGTCAAGCTATTCTCCAAAGCACCTGAGGATAGGACAAGACGCAATGGGTGGAAACTAATTAAGGAGAGAAGCAACCTAAAACTTAGGAGAAATTTCCTGACAGTTAGAACAATTAATCAGTGGAACAACTTGTCTCCAGAAGTTGTAAGTGCTCCAACACTGGAAGTTTTTAAGAAGAGATTGGATAACCATTTGTCTGAAATGTTATAGGGTTTCCTGCCTAAACTAGTGGTTAGACTAGAAGACCTCCAAGGTCCCTTCCAACTCTGCTATTCCATTCTATTCTAAATTGCCATTTTCTTCCTGAAAGCTTCAATAACGTCTATGGTGGATGAGGTAATCAGTCTAGTATTGTTTATTTATTTAAGAATGTATATTCTTAAATAAATGTATTTATTTAAGAAGGTATATTTTTAAATAAAGGAAAAAAAATAAACAAGCCCAAGGGTTTTTCTAAAGGAGAATTCAGTCAGTTCAGAGGGCTAGAAGTATTTTCTAGTGTTTATACTTGGGGTCCTAAATAAATCATAATTTCAAACTTGTTATAAAGTAATATGAGCTAATATTTATAGGAGAATAGTCCAGTGAGTATTTCGGGCAGAGGCATAATGTCTTGATAAGAAAATAAGAATGCAAGTAATTAGCAATTATATATCTGTGTATGTGTGGCAGATGACTGAGAATAGGACTTAAATGAAGGGTAGATATGGTGAATCGTCTATATAAGAACAATTCCTAAATATATAGCTTAAATATAGTTTGCATAAGATACACCATTGATACTTATTATGAACAGTTGCTCATCTAATGTATGACTGGTCATTATTTCTCTTAAAATGAACATATGTACAGAGGTTCATTATTTGACCAAAATAAACCTCAAGCATGTATTTTTGTGTGTGTTTCTGCCATAGGTGAAGAGGGATGATCAACAATCAATGAAATATGTGGAGCTTCTATTAGTAGCTGATTATGCAGAAGTAAGAAAGTCACCTATTATGTCTGATTAGTGGTGAACTTAGGGCAGATAAGATACTAGCTACACATAACATGGACAAATCAGTGATCCAAAGTCCCAGTTATGTTACCTTAGAAGTGGCTATGGGGAAATCCTAGAATCAGTTTTGTGAGAAATAATTTTGATTGCACACTGTCCTGCCAAAGGTTAAGAGGCAGTTCTGCCATGTGCCCGGTCAGTCTCTAGAACTCCAACTACGATATGATTGTTTCTGAGTAGCCTCCCTTTAATTGTTGATCCCTAGTGTACTGAGTAGATCTGGGGATGAAACAGCTGAAAAGACACCCAGAGTGCTGATGTCACAAAACAAGGAAAAATACAATTAACACAGATACAACTCAGGTTCATGGCAATAAGAATGGTGCAACAGATTTATTGTGTCTGTGAAATTTTATCCATGGCATTTAAGATGAGCTTAATTCTGTTCGATCTGGGGTTAGGAGAAGATTTCCTAGTAGGTCACTGTGGCTGATTTGCAAAACACTTGTAGACAACACTTGGGCACAATCTTGTCTAAACCTCACTCACCTTCCTATTCCAGATGGCGACAAGGGACTTGGCAGGACTATGCAGCTGATCTCATAACCTCCTTGTTCCCTCTGAAACCCATTAGGGTCAATCAGTCATTGGGGCAGACCAATCTAATAGGTTCCCCCCTCCCCCGTGAAGGGGTGCGACTCAGGAGAAGATCATAGCTACCAAACTGTGATCTGACAATGACAAAGGGACCAAAGAAAGGATTATTAATCCTAGATCACAAAGACACCACTCCTTCAAGAACACCAAATTGGGTGTGTGACTACTATTCCTAGCTGTGTCCTGGATGACTGGACAGGCCCAATAGATAGAGATGTAAAAACATTCTGTGTGAACATGTATGGAATCTGTTTCTAATCAATTACTGGAACTAACTAGTATAATTCCCAATAGGACATTAGATCATTCATGAATTTTTAATTTTAATTCCTTTTCCTCCTGTTCGGTTCTTTTCAAAGGCGCGACTTCTGCTGATATCATATCTCTGGGGTAATTTGATTGTCTCACCGGCTATTTACTTGACTATTTTTTTCCTACTTTTAATTTACACTTCATATAAAGAAGTATATATTCCCAGCCATGGTGACAGCTATATTCATAGTCACAGCACATATCCATACATCATACACCTGAGTCTTCAATTATGTGACTCTGAATTTGCCAAGTCTAAGGTGCATAATAATATACCCAATAATTTTTTATTCAATTATCTCAGAGTGAATAAGCCATCCTGTCTTACTCATGAATTATAGCTAAAATTGTGCAGATTCTGCTGAGTTATGGCTATTCTTAGTGAAATGAACAAAAGTGTCATTTCATTTTTATTTCCCTCTACGGAGAAGGTGTGTGTGTGTGTGTGTGTGTGTGTGTGTGTGTGTGTGTGTGTGTGAGAGAGAGAGAGAGAGAGAGAGAGAGAGAGAACACAAACAATAAAGGAGATTCTTGATATTCCAAACATTTCCTTTCTATATTTTGTTATATACAGTAAATTAATGCACTTAATTAAATTATGTTTCCTTAAACAGAAACAGGCAAGCTCTTCATAGTCAGCTCCCAAAAATGAATAAATAAATATCTTACATCATTCTTTATTAAAGAAAAAGTTTATAAAGCCAAATGAAACCCATGGGATGGAGGGAATGAGAAGGGAGATCCAGCTTTCCAGGTGTTCTTTTACTTAACTCTCATTATCTCCGTGAATTATGCCCAACATAGCAAATTACAGAAATGTATATTCATACATTCAGGTAGATTGAGTTGCCATAAGGCTAAATGAAGGTAATGCAACCAGCTGACCATAGGGAAGAAGGATTAAAAATATTGTTTTCTAAAAAACAAGCTTTTGTTCCCAAAGATCCAAACGCTTCTGAAGTCTGTGCTTAAGATAATGCCTCAACTGTTGTAGGTAAAAAATGGAACAAATGGTAAGCAAACCTCCCTGGATTTCTCTGCTGGTTTTGGAAGTTGGGATACCATTCATATGTTATTGTTTAGCACTTAGCAATAACAATGGCATTTAGACTTATATATGCTTCATAGTGCTTTACAGCCCTCTCTAAGCGGTTTACAGAGTCAGCAAATTGCCTCCAATAATTTGGGTTCTCATTTTACCAACCTTGGAAGGATGGAAGGCTGAGTCAATCTTGAGCCGGTCAGGATCGAACTCGTGGCAGTGGGCAGAGTTATCCTGCAATACTGCATTCTAACCACTGAACCACCATAGCTCTTAGGTGAAGCCTATTTGGTTTCTTGCTGTGCATCCCTATCACACCCAATCTTGTTGCCTATTAATACAATACAGAGATTGTAGCCCCTTGTGGGCTATGCTTCAAAAGAGATAGGCCAATTCCAAGTTTCTGATATGCTAGTGAAGTAAGTGCAGTAAGCATCTTCAAAGCTTCGAGCAACCATTTTACTCAAAGTCCTGCCACCCAGCTATCCCCAGTTTAAACATTTCAGCCCATATTTACCCTGTCCATTCTGGACTGCTGCTACCTACATAGGGTCTGCAGGCTGTACTTTTTGCAAATGTGATGGAAAGATTATTTCAAACTTCATACAACCAAAAACATTAAGACAGTGAAGGAGAATGCTCATTGAATCAACATGTGGATACTTTACATAATTTATTTGGAGTCAAACATGTGCTAGAAGAACAGAAGCTAGGGAAAAGAAACTTCATTGGTCATGATGTTCTTAACTCAAACCTTGACTTACAACATCCATGGGATAAACTTGAAACTTGGATTTCAAATCCTGGCAACTAGGCAGTAACAAAAGCTGTACATGAGTGTATTATCTACAGCTAGAAATGCCTGTATGGCACCTTATTCAATGTATATTGTAACATAGTTTTGACTGATTATTTTGCTGTTCAGCAGTACTGATTATGGCTGAATTTCTTTTTCTATTTCAGTTTCAGAAAAATAAATATGATCTTCAAGCAACCAAGAATAAATTAGTGGAAGCTGCCAATTATGTAGATAAAGTAAGACCAGATATATATGTTTTAGAGGAAAACCTCTTTTAAAATAACAAATCAGGAAAAGCTGAATATTTAACTGCCTATTCTGTGTAATTTCCCACATTTTCTAAAAAAGAAAAACAGAAACTAACGGATAGAAGAAAAAAACTTGGAGTAAAGATAAGGTTGTGGGAGAGTTACCTTTTAATTTAATTATTCTATTACTAAAAAAATATAGTTACAGAACAATTAATATTTATCTTATATAAAAAGTATATATTCTTTTTATGTGAAAAGGAAAATTAAAGAGGAAAAAAGAAATAGGAAAAAAGGAACATGCAACTATAGGAAGGAAAAAGTTTCATTAGAAAGTTCACGTATTTTTATATATCATGCAGCCAGATTTTAAGATAATATATAATCTATAATCTATCCATGCTATCAATGGAATGTCGCTTTATAAAGAGAAAATGATTACATATCTGTAATCCTAGATGGTAAATCCAAAATAACTCTGAAATAATGATTTTCTTTCTACCCCTCATCCATGATCATATATCAAAATTTCAGAATCTGCAATCATGAATAATTATGGATATAACTCTAGATTCCAAAATTTTGGTATACAGTTTGAGGGCATCTTCACATCTTTAAACAACAGTGATCTTTATAATAGTTTATTAATGATTTTGTGAATATTAAGCAAAAAGGGAACATTAATAGAATCTTATCATAATGTCATATGAGCTGAGAGCAAGTTTGGTGGAGTAGTTAAGGCATCAAGCTAGAAACCAGGAGACTGTGAGTTCTAGTCCCATCTTGGGACGCAAAAGCAGCTGGGTGACTTTGGGACAGTCACTCTTTCAGCCCATGAAAGAAAGCAATGGCAAACTATTTCTGAAAACCCTTGTCTAGAAAACCTCAGAGACTTGTCTAGGCAGCCTCCAAGAATTGAACACAATTGAGCAGAAGATTAAAAAAAACCCTAGGAGTAAGTGTTCTCTCATCTATATGACACTTCTGTCATAACGCAGTTAGTAACCAACTCTTTGTAGACATTATGTGTGGAGTCGAATGCCTAAACAAAAGAAATTATTTATCTCATTTTAAGCTATACCAATATGGTTGATATTTTTTAAAACCCTTTTTCATTGATGCAATAGTATAGGATATCTTGACTAATATGGACCTTAGTAATATGAATTTTTCTATTTCATTTTTCCCCTGTGATATTGAAAATGTGATAACAGTGTTGAACGAAAGAATACCACTGATGGTGGGTGGGTGCTTTTGGAGCAGAGAAGTGGTATAGGTTGCTTCTGTCCTTCACAATACCTTTTCTATTTGGAGATCAATCCCAGAAACCTGAAAACCACAAAGAACTCAATTCAGCAGGAGTTCTTTGAAACATCATCATATTGTCTATACCAGTGATGGCAAACCTTTTTTGGTTCGCGTGCCAAAAGGGGGGGAGCGTGGGGGGGTCACACGCGCGCATGCCCATACCCATAATTCCATGCCCCCCCCCGTGCATGCACATGTGACACTCCCCCCGCTCCCAGCACGCGATGGCATGCCCGTTTTTCGCTCTCCCCAAGCTCCAGAGCTTTTCTAGCAGCCTGGGGAGGGCAAAAACGGCCTTCCCCACCACCCCGGAGTTCCTCCAGAGGCCGGAAACGTTCCGTTTGCCGACTTCCGGTTGGACCGGAAGTCCCGTTTTTTTGCCCGTTTCAAGTTGGGAAATGGGCCATTTCTGGCCTCCGGGGGACCTCGGGGGGGGGGAGGCCGTTTTCGCCCTCCCCAGGCTCCTAGAAAGGCTCTGGAGCTTGGGGAGAGCAAAAAACAGGCCTTCCCCACTCCCTCCGGAGGTTGGAAACAGCCTGTTTCCCGACTCCCAATGGACCCAGAAGGCCCGAAAATCAGCTGGCCAGCATGCGCATGCACGCTGGACCTGAGCTCGCGTGCCCACCGATATGGCTCCGCGTGCCACTTGTGGCACGTGTGGCATAGGTTCGCCATCACAGGTCTATACCATGGGTATCAAACTCACGTCGTCACAATGGCATCACGTGACGTATTGGGACTTTTTTCCCCTTTGCTAAACTGGGCATGGGCGTGGCCAGCACGTGATGCATCCAGCCCGCGGGTCGGGAGTTCGACAGCCCTGGTCTATACCATGGGTATCAAACTTGCCACGTCACATTGCCGTCACGTGACATTTCATGATGTTTTTTCCATTCATGGAGCTGGGGTGGGCATGGCCTGCATGTGACGCATCCGGCCCGTGGGCCGCCAGTTTGACACCCCTGGTCTACACGGACATTTACTTCTCAGGGAGAAATAATAAGAAAGAATCTGTCACAAAACCTTCTTACAAAGGTAGCTCATATTAGAACTGTTTCATAGAGACAAAGCCTGTTGATTAACTAAAACTCTTCTACTTTTCCCCCCTCCTCAACTTTTAGTTCTACAGGTCGTTAAACATACGGATTGCTCTGGTTGGACTTGAAGTCTGGAATGACTACAATAAGTGTGACATCTCTGAGAACCCACATTCAACGCTTTGGTCATTTCTTGCTTGGCGGCGCAGATTACTAATAAATAAAAAGCATGACAATGCCCAGTTGATTACGTAAGTTGTTGATTTTGGAACAGTATGACTCCTCCCAGATGCCAATTACAGCAAGGATAAGTAACCTTGGACCAAATCTGGCCTGCTAGGCTAGGTCAGTATTTTCTACTGATTTAAATGGAAGAAGGGTGAGGCTTTCTCATAATTCTCCCTTCTTGTTCCTCCCTGTGAGATCATCTATCGTACTTTGTATGGTATGCAAAGTTAGATCTGATCCAGTTCCTCACTGTTGTCTCAGGAGAGTGTAGTGCAAGCGGTCATATTAGGCTACATAAAATGGTCTCCTTTTGAAATGTAACTGTGTGCATAGATGGACAAATTGTATTCACAATTTCATTCTCTCTCTTGTAACATGGTACAGTGGGATGTCCTTCCATGGTACTACTATTGGCTTGGCCCCTCTGATGGCCATGTGTTCGGCTTATCAGTCTGGAGGAGTAAATATGGTAAGTTACACTTGATAAATAAATTCTTGCTTTGTTCAAAACAGTTTGAAATAAATAGGAACAAACCCAAAAAGATAGATGAGATGTTAAGATGAGATCTTAAGGCTGGGTTTTGTTTTTCATCAGAGCGGTGGAATTTCAGGGTCCAGTTCCTTTAATGGACATTAGCGCTATGGTTTGCTTTGAAAACCCAGGTTGTTTTATCATGGGGAAGGGAGGGAAAAGTAAACTTTTTTCAGAAGGGTTTGGGGGAGAGAAGTAATGTTTTGCTGATAGGTTTGTCCACAAAGGGGATCAAAATAACCAGAGGGGCACTCTGTGTGTTTCTGCTATTTCCTGCCCAAATTGCTTTGTACAGGCTGCAACTTCAATCAAATAACACATGCTCACCCAATAAAACTTGCTAAGAGTAACTTTGGAACACTCAAAAAAGATAGTACTTCTTTATAGGTACATAGTTAACATAAGGAATATGATACTAAACTACCACAAAACAAATTATGGCCACTATTTTAAATGGCTTTAAAACAGGGTTAAATAAATTAGTGGAATTTGAATCTTTCAGCTGATAACTCTTCATGTTCACAAGATGTATACATCTGAATATTAATTCCTGGGAGGACAAACAGTGCTTCTCTCATGTGGTCACTATAACAAGCCAATTATTTGATAGAATGATCCAGCAAGGAGGCCCTTAATGTTTTTGAAGAATGTATTCCTTAAAAAGTTACATTCGCTTATTACAGGTAGTCCTCAACTTACAACCATTCATTTAATGACCATTCAATGGCACTGAAAAACGATTTATGACCACGTTTCACACTTACAAACATTACAGCATCCCCACAATCACGTGATCAAACTTTGAGTGCATGGCAACTGGCATGTATTTAAAATGGACAAGATTGGGCTATGATCTTAATGTACTCTTCTTGGCTGAATGAGCCAGGAGGGGGAAATATACCATAGAATTGTAATATTAAGTAATCTTAATTCTGTGCTTGGACAGGATCACTCTGAAAATGCCATTGGAGTTGCTGCCACTATGGCCCATGAGATGGGCCACAACTTTGGCATGAGTCATGATTCAGTTGGCTGCTGCTCTGCCAGTCCCAGAGATGGAGGATGTATTATGGCTGCTGCAACAGGGTAAGTTGTTTTTGCGCATGTACAAAAAATTTGCAGTAATAGCAATAGCAATAGCATTTAGACTTACAGTATATACCACTTCACAATGCTTCACAGCCCTCTCTAAGTGGTTTACAGAGTCAGCATCTTGCCCCCAACAATCTGGGTCCTCATTTTACCCACCTCAGAAGGATGGAAGGCTGAGTTAATCTTGAGCCTGGTGAGATTCGAACTGCCAAATTGCAGGCAGCCGGCAGTCAGCAGAAGTAACCTGCAGTACTGCACTCTAACCACTGCGCCACCTCAGCTCTGAAATGAAATGTTTCACTTAAATTAAGGCCTTCACAAGGAAAGGGGCTTTATCTGAATTATTTTTTTGGCTATGACCGATACATACTGTACAGTATGTAACCCATTCAGGGCATCCATAGGCAAGATCAAAATAGGCAAGATGGACAACAGTGTCATAAGTTGAGAAAGGTCCCTTTCTTATGTACACATGTTCAAAAGTCGGGGCTTATATTGTAACATCACAAGTGTTTAGTATTGTATTTAAATAATATTATAATTCAATATTATATAGTAATTTCACATTGTACAGGACATTACAGTACCCTTTTTTCATTGTCTCAATAGAATTTACTACTGAAAGTCAGCATTAATTTTAATTTTTTCAGCTGTTTTGTATATAAAGTATTGAGCAAAACACTGTTAACATTTAGTGGGTATCAGTTCAAAACCAAATTCCTTCTTTGACCCAAAGAGGTATGCACTGCTTGTTTTCATTTTTATAGGCACTTGGTCCAAATGTATCTCTGGTTCTTCAGGAACCAAACACTATAGTTACTCTTCCAAAGGCAATTCTTTCCAACTAGGAAAACAATCACAGCAGCTGGCAAGTTAGAATTTGTCATTTGAAGTTATAGCCCTTGTTCTAGATGATCAGGGACATAACTGTCATTCAGCCAACATCAACCTTCCAGCCAAGTAGACCAATTTTTCCCCTCTTTCCTTCCTTCCCCTCGAATAGTAGTCCTACTTTTAGTGAACTAAGTCAAGTGAGTCACCAAGGTTACAATAATATTTATTAAAGGAACAAGTAGAGCTTGCGGCCTGGGGACTATTGTTAGATTTTCTGCAGGATCAACAGAAAAATGAAGTTTTGACATTGGGATTTGAGGATTAGATTTAATTTGACTACAGAAATATTGTGGATTGTCAAATAGAGCTCGTCCTCGATTTAAAATCACAATTGAGCCCAAAATTTCTGTTGCTAAGCAGGACAGTTGTTAAGTGAATTTTGCCCTATTTTATGATTTTTCTTGACACAGTTGTTAAATGAATCACTGCAGTTGTTAAGTTAATAACATGGTTTTTATGTGAACATGAGCCAGTTGCCAAGTGTCCAAATTTTGATCATATGACATTGGGGATACTGCAATGGTTGTCATAAGTCATTTTTTCGATGCCATTGTAACTTTGAATGGTCACTAAATGAATTGTTATAAATTGAGGACTACTTGTATACGGCTATGATTTATTTAGTTAATAAGCTTCTATGTTTTAGATTAAAGTTAAACTAAGAATATTTTTTTTAATATTGGTTGTTAATACTTCAAAGGTTTACTTAAACTTAGAGGTTGTTGTATTATATAATTGTCTCTGTGTTGAAAAAAGTCAAACATCATTTTTATATGTGTTATTTTATGTATTTTTGGTCACTTTTTAACGTTTCCATTCTATCTCTCTTTTTTCCTTTTCCCATTTATGTTAGTGTGTATTTTATTGGGTATTTTTTTAAAGTAATAAAAGCCCAACTGTGGAATTGTTCAGAGGTACTAATGCTTGAATAATAACACTCAGTTCAAGATTGCTACTTGGGTGTTTTACAGGGCACCCTTCCCCAGAGTCTTCAACGAATGTAATAGGAAAGAGTTGGAACGATATCTGCAATCTGGCGGTGGGATGTGTCTTTACAATATGCCAGATACAAGGACCTTATATGGAGGACAGAGGTGTGGAAATGGGTATCTGGAAGAAGGGGAAGAATGTGATTGTGGAGAAGTGGAGGTAATTCCTTTTGGTTGGTTTCATAGATTTTTCAGAGTCAACTGGGAATTAGTATTTATGTATTCCTTAAGAAATGATGAGAAGTATGTTCCTCTAGTTATCTTTCCTATTATTGCCTCCACCAAATATTTTTTCTGGTTTGAAAGCTTCTGTTTATTCTAGCAATGTGGCTTAGTGTAACTTAATGAACATGGGGAGAAGCTCCAGAGTCATTTCCTTCCACCAGCACCTCCTCATTCCCTTTTTTGCTACTTGAGAGGAACATCAATCCTCTTCTTTCTAAAGCTTAGAATCTGATAATGCAATCCAAAAGCATTAGAAATCAAGTATTCAGATAAAACAGCAACGAGCCAATACTGATGCAATTGTCCGAGAAACTTAAGTGCAGATTCCATCATTTGATGGAACACTCAGACCTGATGTTTTGGTGTTTTGATCTCAATTTATTTTCAGAATTGAAGCATTTGAGTCCCAGATGTGACATGTTTAAGAAGCAACTTGAAAGCTTCTTGGAGATTGTTATGCTTGGCATGAAAAGTAAAAGCATATCTAGCTACAATCTTACAAGCCACCCAGAAGGACAGCCAAATGCTTTCCAATGTTTTTAGATATAGAACATCTGTTCTGTAAGTTGTAGCACGTGTCATTTCTGTTATTTCTTCTGCAGGAATGTCATAATCCTTGTTGCAACGCTGTTAATTGCACTCTGAAGCAGGGCGCTGAGTGTGCTCATGGAACTTGCTGTCACAAATGCAAGGTGGGATTATCTTCCTTTTACCTGTGCCTTTCAATTCCTGTTTAGTTTCTTATATTTTAATATGCATAATAAAGGCTTGCATTTTCATTTGAATCAGCACTCTTGATTTGGACAGATTGTAGCCTCAGGACACACATCCTCTTCTGAATCAATGCAACAGGAAGAAAAGCAGGGTTAGGGTTACATGATTGCTTCATCTACTTGTGAGTAATTAAGTGCCAGAGAGGACTGGGCTGGTGGCACAATACCAAATAGGATCCCCATGGGTGTGGGGAAAGGAGTAGAGATTGTGGGGGAAGGCCTTAAAGAACCCCAGCTTCAGGTGGCCAGATGGTTCGGTCCACCTATCATAACCACCTATCAAGCAGTGTGTCTTAACATGCCACACTCCGTGTGTGTGTGTGTGTGTGTGTGCATGCGTATACACACACACACACACACACACACACACACACACACACACACACACCATTGTCATAACTTCAGGATATGTGTTAAAATGTTTGGGTTTAAGTATACAGAATTGCAGAAGTTGTAACCAGGAAATAATTTTACTTACAAATATGCATAGACTCTTTCTGCATTTATTCTCAGGAAACTCAGTCATTTAAAATGGGTGTTTGTTTAACTGTGCAACTGTCCAAGGGCCTTGGATTTGGCTATTATATGGCCAATTCTACTTGTTACCAGGAGTTTTCTGGCATTGTGCAAAAGTTTATAGAGTCCGTTTGATTTAGTAATTAAGGACATGGTCTAGAAACTAGGAGATTATGAATTGTAATCCTGTCCTAGACATGAAAGCTACCTGGGTATCAGGGAGAGCGAGTCAGTTATTCCCTCTCAGTCCTAGGAAGAAGGTAAGGATGAATAACTTTTGAAAAATGCTACCAAAACAAATTCATGGCATGCCAACTTTCTGAATTGATACCAGGTGTCATGACTGACTTGAAGACATCAGACAAAGCAGAGAAGCCTAAGCAAAACTGAAGTTTCTTTATTCATTTTATTTAATTTGATATGGTTGCCCATCTCAAGTACATAACTCTCGGTGGCTCACAACATTAAGAACAATATATAAACACAAATACAAAATAAAATGCGTAATAAAACACATAGCCGCTTGAGAATAATAAAAAGCCCGTTATTATAGCCAGGAAACAGGTGCTGTCATACACTCAGGACCCTAAGCTTGAACACAGAACCAGGTGTTCAAGGCCCTATGAAAGGCCGGCAGGATTGGGCCAACCTAATGTCTGGAGGGATCATGTTCCAGAGGGCTGCCGCCATTCTTCTTCAGGGCCCCACCAACTGACATTCCTTGGCTGACAGTACCCACCGCATGCCTCTCCTGCCGGATTGCATAGGACAGATAGAGACAACCAGGTTCTGATTTTCTCACTTTTATATCTTTGGGAAGCTGCCCAAAGCAGCTGTTTTGGCTAAAATTAGTCCCACCCTGAGATTAGAACTACAAACGCGAAGCTTGTCTTTCAAAAGAGGTGATTGACCCAGCTGGGCCTGAAGTTAAGCCGCCTGCTTGCTTGCGTTACCAGTCTTTTTTATATGTGGTGTCTGGCAAGACAAAACCTTCATTTAAAGTTTTCTCTGACTCTGCTTCTTACTGATTGTTGTCTGTTATATTTTATTGAATTTGAGAAATCTGAATTTCTCTACAGATTGAGCTTCATTTCTTGGGTAGGGTGGAGTAGATAAATATACAGACAAAAGATTCCTGTGTATCACTTTACATTATAGCTTTCTTAGGAAAATGTACTTAAAATAGTCTTGGTATGCTGGGTTTTTCCCATACGTCTCCTGGAGGCCCTGCTTTCATAAATGCATCCCTTGGGTTTGCTTAAAATTGCTGCTCAAGTTGGCCCTACATTTGTGGCCAACTGGTCAGGCAAAGTCACTTGATAGGCAACATTTGGATTTTTGCACACCACTACCATCTGATATTTTGGGTTGTTTGTGGTGGCGTTCAAAAGCTTAGTCCTTTACATGGTGACAGCTGAATACAGCTGTCTGGATACCATCACAGAGCAAAAGTACCTTCCATGCAAATTCAAGCAGCGACCACATCCCCCATTATGGTGAAAAGTATCAGTGATTCTTAAGTGTTGCATGCAAACAGTAGTTCCTTTCCCTTTCTAGCATTTGTTAAGCAAAGGAAGCTCCAGAATCAGCTTTAGAAGCATGATCTGCCTGAAAATAAATAGGGTAGCCTAGTGCTAGCAGAATATTGCCTGTTAAAATGATCGTTTAAAATTTATATAATATATACCAGATGTTCTACTTGCTCTGTGTCCATTAAGCCACTTGCTAAAAGTTATCAGTTCATCCTGCCAGCAGGAGCTTTTAAGCAATAAATACAATATACTTTAAAAAAAAAAAACCAGAAAATGCTGGGAATTGAACATGGAATATTTTCCATCCCAAAGGTGCTTTTTCAAGAGGCAAGTGGACTTTCTTGTTTTTCTTTGAAGACGTTTCGCTTTTCATCCAAGCAGCTTCTTCAGCTCTGACTGGATGGTGGGGAATGGAAAGATTTATATTCCTTGCAGACAGCTGGTCATTTGCATTCTTTTAGAGAGTCGTTGAGGCTACTAGGAGGTTTAATATTTTCTATCCCAACTCTGATCTCCCTCTGTTATGGGTTCTCCTATGGAGTAAAGGTATAAGTGATTCATAATGAAGCATTACTTAGCAGGAAGACTAGATTAGGATATGGTTCAAGATTGCTTTTGTTTGAAAAAATGTCCTTGGATATTTGACAAAAAGAGATTCTTTTCGTAGAGTTGAGACAACAAAAATGTAATTTGGGGGCAATAATGAGGAGTTTGTTCCTTTTAGTGATGCTTCAGGAATTAGGTTGAATGGAAATGATATTTGCTATACAGAATGAAGAGAACTGAAAGTCAGTTCGGCTTGTCTTCAGAATAAATCTATGATATATACATCTTGAAGCACCTAGATCAATGTTTAGCCACCTTAACTGAAATTTCAAGTATTCCACACCACCCTGAAATGAATGTCTAATTATTTTCCCTTCCTTTAGTTGGTTTCACCTGGAACTCTTTGCCGGGAACAGGAGAGAACATGCGACTTACCGGAATACTGTTCGGGCAAATCACCATTTTGCCCTGCAAACTTCTATCAGATGGACGGTACCCCATGCGAGGATGACAGGGCATATTGCTACAATGGAATGTGTCTGACCTACGAGCAGCAATGTTTGCAGCTTTGGGGATATGGTAAGGAGGACCAATCTCTAAGAAAGACAGAGGCCCCTTGCATTCACAGGTGTAAGGAAAAGGAAGGAGAAGATTGTTCTTATTTTTAGTTTATGGAAATATAATTACATCAAGAAAGAAGAACAGAGAAAGGGAAAATGCAGGTGTTCATCCGCAGAAGCTATTGTGATCAGTAAAGGCCAGGCAGCTACTTTTATGCATAATTCTAAGCCTTGCTTTGCTGAATTATGGTTTGTTGGATAACATGTTGATTGAGTCCATATCACTCTACCCTCGGGTGGGATTCACATAATTTACCTACCGGTTTGCCCAACCGCACCAAAAATGTGAGCGTGCGTGCGCGATCGCTTCGCTCGCACGCGCCTCGTCCGTGCATGCGCAGAACCATCGGCGCATACGCTTGGCTCGCACACACTGCTTGAAAACGTGGCAGCACTCAGAGACCGCCCTCGGTGTCAGCACTGGTGAGCTGAGCTGTTGTTTACCTCAGCTGAGGCGTGGAAATCCGCTCTGCCGCACGAATCAGCTGAGCTTAAAAAAAGGGAATATAGGACAGGGAACGGTGGGGGCGGGAGGGCAGGGCCAACCAGAGGTGGCGGGTGGGCAGGCCACCCGCAGTCGGCGCTACCGGTTCACCCGAACCAGTCCGAACCGGCTGAATACCACCTCTGTCTACCCTAATCCTAACATGATTCTTAAAGTGCAATGGCTGGGTTCACACATAACACACTAAATCAGAATGCCATAGTATGACTTAGCCAAGTCAAGTCTGGGTGATTTTTTTTAAATTTTATTTTTAAGTTTGAAAATTGATTCAAATTTTCATCCCAAGGGCTAAAAGGCTTTTTAAAAATGCAGTGTGATATTTCTTAACGCTTTTATTACAAATAATCATAGATATAGATATGTGAGGGTGGAAGTTCGTTCTCTGAGCTTGTGGGTTGGTTTCCAAACATTTCATTACCAGGCTAGGTAACATCTTCAGTGGAATTTAGGTGAATTCAGTGTTGTTCTGATTATAAGGGCTTTGTGTGATCAGTGGGTCTTGTGATGTGGAGGTCAATATATATATTGCTTGTCAGAAGCTCACAAGAGGTGATCACATGACTCCAGGACACTGCAACCGTCATAAATATGAGTCAGCTGCCAAGCATCTGAATTCTGATCACGTGACCATGGGATGCTACAACATTCATAAATGTGAAAAACGGTCATAAGTCACTTTTTTCAATGCCATTGTAACGTCGAATGGTCACTAAACGAACTGTTGTAAGTCTAGGACTACCTGTAATCATGTCTGGTAAACCTCATGGGGATCAGATGAAATACATTTTACAGAGTGGGCTAGGACAGTTTTGCCTGTTCTAGTGAAGCAACTATTCTGTCCTTACTGATGGGTTCACACCAGGGGTGAAATTCAGCAGGTTCTGACAGGTTCTGGAGAACCGGTAGCGGAAATTTTGAGTAGTTCGGAGAACCGGTAAATACCACCTCTGACTGGCCCCGCCCCCATCTATTCTCTGCCTCCCGAGTCCCAGTTGATCGGGAGGAAATGGGGATTTTGCAGTAACCTTCCCATGGAGTGGGGTGGGAATGGAGATTTTACAATATCCTTCCCCTGCCATGCCCACCAAGCCACACCCACCAAGCCATGCCACACCCACCAAGCCACGCCCACAGAACTGGTAGGGAAAAGTTTTGAATTTCACCCCTGGTTCACACCCAATGCTACGCAGCTGTGTGATACAGTTGGTAAGTTACCTTTCACAAACACCATACTTTGTGAATCTTTTCCATACAGGAGCAAGGCCAGCCCCTGACCTTTGCTTTGAGAAAGTTAACGCTGCTGGAGATTCCTATGGGAACTGTGGGAAGGATATCAGTGGGAACTACAGGAAGTGCGACACAAGGTAGAAAGACACAAGGCCAACTGTTCTCATGGGAGATGAGATAACTCAGTATCCTCACAAGTTAAAATATGAGAAAAATGAATCCAGCCTATGTTGCAAATAGCTGCAAATTAATTGGCCATTTTGTTGGACAAAATTGTCACTTTTGCTTTGCTTATATTAAAATCTTTCAGAACAAGTTCATGCCATGACTTTTCTGGTTGTGAGATTATTTTTCATGACCTCATATCTATGAACATTTTCCTGCTGTTCCTTATTGCGTACATAAACAATATGTCAATTAAACAGCAGAGAAAGGACTCGTGGGTTGTGTGAATGTATCATCTGAAGTACTTTCCCCAATTCAGATAGGAGCTCCTTACTTCTTCCAGCAGATTTCTCTAAAAAATCTTTTGAAGCTTAAAGCTTTTCAACAATTCCAGACTGTTTTCATAAGTAACCCCCTTTAAAAGAAAAAGAAAAAAAAGAAAAGCCACCAATACTTTGGTCCCAATATGGATCTCCACACTTAATACTGAAAAGAAAGAGATACAGTGTTCCAAGGTGGGATATCAAAATGCTCTTCAAGACGTATTTTGTCTTACAACTATAAGCATGCTCATTTTCTTGCAATTCCATAATCCTTAGATACACAAGGCAAACAATGGTTTTATTAATGAAAAGCAGAGGTAAAATTGATCTCAGAAAGTAATGGAAAGTCACTGTAAATGTCTGAATGCATGTACATAAAACTCTATATGACACTGGGTTTTTACTTACCCTATTACTGGTAGGGTAATTTTGAGGTCAATGAACATGAAATAGGATATTCAGCATCTAAGAAATATACTTTTCAGCACATAACATGGAATGTGACTCACTAGGTCCCTCAAGACTCTTCATTTTATTGGAAGTGAATAATGTTATGGAAGCCCTTGTGTTGGGTGTGTGTGAAGCTAAGATCTTAGCCAGAATACTCAGACTCACAGAATTTTTCTTTCCAGAAATGCTAAATGTGGCAAGATACAGTGCCAAAGTTCTGCTTCCAAGCCTCTGGAGTCCAATGCTGTTGCAATTGATACAACTATCAAATTAAATGGAAGAGAAATTCATTGTCGTGGTACCCACATCTATCAAAATGAAGAAGATGAAGGAGATATATTAGACCCAGGACTTGTGATGACGGGAACCAAATGCGGTGACAGTCATGTAAGCACTGGATGCCTGTTGTACCTTACTCCACTTTAAAAATACATGTTTGCTTTTTCCCAGAATTAATTGCATGCAACAATTTGTTTTAGATGTTTAATCCAACTTTGAAAAAAAAAAGAGAAAAACCCAAAGGGAATCCTCAGAATCAACAATAAGGATGCGCAGGGTGTAGCTTCCCTCCCTTGGAGCAGGCTGCTCTATGGCTAAGATCAATGCTGTCACTCCCATTACAAGTCTTGAACCTGAATGTATTCACACTCTACACAACATGTTGGATGCGGCACTACAGATTTATGGAATTTGGGGGACTTAGTTTAGTAACCCTTCATCCCCCATAAACTATTGCTCCTTCTTCCCATATATTAACTTCTATTAGTTGGACCATGCTGGCCTTAAGCAGATGCTGAGAGCAATGGCCTTGCCTATGGGATAATTGCAAGAGTTGGCTTCTCAGAGTTGATGCAGTGGTTTTACACCCCAAGCCTGCCTTGTACGCAAATCATTTAATAGCATTATTCCTGTAGTACAGCATTTCTTAAACATTTTTTTACTATATTAAAAATTAAAATAGACACATTCTCTAGGATTTTAACACTGCATTGTTTTTAAACATACGTTGGCAAATAATGTTGGTTTCATGGACCTCTGACGGGGCCTTTGGGGATTTAGAACCACATTTTAAAAACCACTACTCTAGTATAATTCTGAATATTCGGTTTCTCCTACAGGTGTGCTTTGAGGGCCACTGTCAGAATACCTCCTTCTTTGATAGAGGACATTGTGGAAAAAAGTGCAATGGCCATGGAGTAAGTATCTGTCCTTGTATTCAGATACCACATGACTGTATTTATTCCTTGCTTTCTTGGCCGGCTCTTATTCTTTTTGTTGGGTTTCAGAAAACTAATAAGCAATCTAGATAGCATCCATGGAGAAAGATGTCCTATCAAAGATATGCCTGGCTGTAGAAGGACTTCCAGTTCAAGTGTATTTGGAGAGCTAGTTTGGTATGGTGGTTAAGATGTTAGCCTAGAAATCAAGAGACTATGAATTCTAGTCCATCTTAGGCATGAGTCCTTCGGGAGTTGGGCGGCATATAAATTTTATAAAATAAATAAATAAATAAATAAATATGAAAGTCAGCTGGGTGATCTTGGGCTACTCGCTCTCTTAGCCCAACCCATTTGGGGTGGGGAAAATAGGAGATAATGTATTACAAACATTATGTATGTCCACTGCTTTGAGTTACTCATAAAATAATAAAGGTGGGTTAAAAATCCAATAAATAAATAAACTCTTCCTCTGGAACAGGGATCAAACATATTGTTTAAAATCAGTTTAATTTGTACATTGACCAAAATATATTTTACAGAACAGAAATGTACACTACATGTGTCTTCCTAGCACCCCATCTGTGCCCTGCCAGCCCCTTGAAATCACGTGGCTAAAATTTGACAACAAAATGCCCGTTTTTAAGTAAGCAAAACAGAATAGGAATTGACGAGAACAATAAAATAACAAATAAAAGTAAAATTTCAATGGCTATAAACGGGTGGTATTCACTTACCTTCCCTACTGGTTCGCATGCGCACAGCATCAAAAACGTGACGTGCTTACGTCAGGGCGGGTGGGCGGGGCCTCCCGCAGTCAGCGCTACCGGTTTGCACGATCCGGATAGAACCGGCTGAATACCACCACTGGCTATAAATGCTTTTGTACTTTTCGTGGAACAAAATGCAAAACATTTTGTATTTATGATCTATTTTTCTTGGAATATTTTTATAGCAAAAATGGGATTGTTCACTAAACAATCCCAAGTGGTGGCTAAGAGGTGGTTGAATGGTGAGACAGAATACAAAATGTTAGAGTAGGTGTCCGTCATGCAAGATTAAATTGATGCTTCTCTCACAGTTTTAAACAAATCTTAGGGTTCTCTTCAGAACATAAAGATAGACTATGAAGCATTATACTGATCTTAAATATCAAATGTTGGAAGGGGCGGCTTTCCTTAAGCTGTGGTTTTACATTTGAGAAGAAGTTATGGCCATTTGTTATGGAGAGGGTATTTATTGGGAGGTTAAAAATAGTGGGAAGTCATCTCTGTTCCTCTTCAGGAATGCACATATAACCCAAAGTGAATTTTGAAAGATGCAAATATACCCTTTGTGGCTTAAGTGTTAAAAATGAAAAGAATGTTCAAACACTGCATTTCTTGGGGGGGGGGATGATGGATATAACCATGGATTGTTGGGGTGACTTTTAAATGCACTGAGTTCTAACAAAATCCAAGGCAAGTTGCAAAGGCTTCTTGTGCTATTGGATTGGCCTGAGCAGGGTGTTTACTACAGAAGTAACACTGATGGTGTTCTCTCAATACAGATTTGCAACAACAATAACAACTGCCATTGTTTCAGTGGATGGGCACCTCCATTTTGTGATAAACCTGGAAAGGGAGGAAGCCTGGACAGTGGCCCCATGCTTGAAAAAAGTGGGTGTAATTTGTATTGTTATTTGATCATTGACATGTGGACAGAGCTTGTGGGGCAGGGATTTGGCTGAGCAGGGGAGGCACAGGACCACAATGTATTGGGTGGTCCATACCAATATAACTGAGGGGAAGATGGAGTTTGGCAAGTGAAGTTTTTGTCTCTCTCATATTCAGCATTGGGACACATGATACAGATATGCCCTTCACTATTACCTGTTCAAATGCTGGCATCCTACAGTGGGTGGGTTGTTGTTGTTTTTTGTGGTGGTTGCATTTTAGCACAATCAGTGGATTTGAATAATTTTGACTTTTTTTCTGATCCAGGTCCTATTCCAATCATCATAGGTGTTTTGGTTTCCATCTTGCTTTTGACTTTAATTGGAATAGCTTTTTGCTGTTACAAATGGAGAGCCAAACTTGTGCCAGTTAAGAAGACTATCTTTGCTCCCAAGAAAACCCAACAGTCCAGGTGAATGAATGAATGAGTGAGTGAGTAGGGTGGGTGGATGGATGGATGGATGGATTTGTCAGTAAATGAGATGATTGCTTTTTTTATGGTAAGTAAGCATGAGGGTTGATGTGATGTTGCTCATATCCCCTCATATTTCATTTGATTTCTGGATACATATGCATGACAAGCCAGTATTCTTTTATTTATATACATATATTATAAAGGTACCATTACAGTTTCTGGAAAAGCTTTGGAGACCATATTCAAGGCTTTTAGGGAAAGGTTACCTTTGGCAAATCTCACTCTGTAGACTCCTGCCCTAAATTGATTTACAAATACAGTGGCTGAGTATATATAAGAGGTGAATTACATATAAGAGCCTTAGTATAGTGTGTGAACTATAATTTGAAATATATCCAGGGCATAATTCCACTTATATTTTAGATAACTATTCAGACCTATCAGCACTTACTCTATAGATCTCCTGCTAGAAACGTTATGAAAAGAAGTCTCTTGTTATATTTAACAGGAGATTTCACCCATAGATATATGAATTGTTACAATTTGGCTACTGAGTATATTGGCCTTTTTGCAATGTTAGTCTAGATAAAAACATGTGTTTTTATTTGTAAGAGAAACCATTATACAAATAAAGCAAGTGCAATTGCAAAAATGATTTATAGTACTCGTTTGTCCCTATTGTTTGGATACAGCACACCTCCTTCCGTTCAGAAGGAGGTGAATGGACATGCCAACCCAGCATTCAAATTGAAAACTCCACAAGGACAAAGAAAGGTACTTTGAAATGACTAATTTCTGATCAAACCTCTGTTGAGCCATGCTCTGATTCCTCAGCATTTTAAAATACACCATCAAATGAAATATCTTAGTTGTACAACTAATTTTCTTGTTATGTTCTAAGAAACTTGTTCCATATGTCAGTTCCCATAAACTCTGAACTAGACCATTTTGGGATCTTCAACCATTCTTTTCTCACTGCAAATCATTATTTATATATTTATAAATTATTTGTTAATTTATGTTGTACTCGACGCAGTGTAAGTAGGGGGTCTGTCATTTTACTCTTACAGCAATGCCCCAGGGAAAGGCTGGTCTGAAATATAATACCTGACTCAGTTGCTCAGTGAGTCAAGTGGAGGCTTCCAAACTCACCTCTTAACCACTATACTATAATGCCTCTTAATTTTGTTCTATTTTAGAATTGCAAATTGTATTTATTACAAATATTTCTAATAAGGAACATGTATAGATTATATTTTAAATGTACTCTTCCAAGTGCTGGAGTCTATAAAAATAAGGACACAAGAATGAACAGAAAAATCCATATATACATAAACACACATACACACACATACACACTTACTAAGCCAGGACATAAAATATATTGGCAGCATTTGGCAGCACTCATTCAAGAAAGATACTTGGAAAATAGAAGTGCAGTGATTGCTGTAAACTTATTTGATCTCCGTGAGTATTTGCCAGAGTAGGGAAAAGGTAAAGATAAAATGAATTTGACTCCTGGTGGCTTAATGGACACATTCCTCCAGGAAGTTTGGAGTTGTTCTTTGACTTCCATTTCTCACTTATAACCATGCAAATCCTTTGAGGTCCCCCAATTAAGTATGAACTAAGTCTATCCTAAGTCGTTTTGAGCCCAGACTGGGTCAGTCCTGTTGAAGCCAGAAAAAAGTTGGTTGTCAATCAGTCACACTAACTAATAAAATAGAAATGTCATCTTCCTCTTCGTATGATTTGCTTGTAGATTACTGATATACAGAATGCACTTTCAAAATCTGAAGTGCTATACTGCGAGCCACCTGCAGAGCTCAAGAGACAGGAGCAGCCACCACCCCCGGCTTTTCCAGCTAACTATACAAAGAAACCCCCCTTTCTGGAACATTGTACCGAGGAGAAGCATTTGCCAAAACGAACTCCACCGAGCAGGCCCGTACCTCCACCTCCAAACGTCATGGTTCAGCAGGTGAGGAATTTATATACCTATGAAATCCTCTTTGTCAATAACTCTGGGTAAGCTGTACAGGTGTTTTAAAAATAGCGAACATTCAAACAACTACATTTGGTATTTGCTACCAAATGTGTTCTAATGTAACTTTAGAGTAGACGTATCTGCTTCAATCTGCATTGTATAATTGGACCATATATTTTTCTCAACACAGATATAAACTGTGTATCATTTGGGTGTGTCTTATATCTGAGATTGACTGTCACTTGTACTGACATGACCTGGCCTATAAGGGGAGAACTCATAGTTCTTTTGTGTAAGCAAGTATTGACAAGGAAAATATATAGGATTATATAGGGTTTTTGACTGATGGGTTGACGCAGCAAGGGAGCATAGTGGTTGATGTGGTAATATACTGAAAGTAGTTCAGGATCCAGCATTACTATAAGAAAAGTATTTATTCTCAGGAGAATGGTTTTGCTTGTATATATCAGAATGAGAGAATTAAGCTTTTAAAAAAAGATTCCCATCAATCAATAAAAGACAAAGGATTTACATTTTTGTATTTTGGTGGGATTACTGCCAAAGTTTAGTAGAGTAATATATTGGGGCCTGAGAGCTGCAGAAAGGAGCTCCTCACAGCCCAGATTTCTCTTACCGCCCTTACCACTTCATCTCAAACAGATTGAAGTTGGTTGGCAAAACCAATAAGGTTGAAATGACAGCACCACCTTGTGTCTAATGAATTTCCCTTCCAATCTCTTCTCTGTCTAGAACATCTCCTCATTTCAGTGGCCTGATGGTGTAACAGGACTTCATTTTTAGCTTGGCATAATGTATAGTTGGTTTAGTAAACCCTGGGTCCCAGATTTTTAACTTAGCCTTGTGGGTGAACCAAGCCATGTCTCAACATTATTTTTTAATAGTTCCTAGGCCCTAACAGGCTACAATTGTTCATTCCTTGAAACCAAAAGTGCCCAACGTTTCCTGAATCTGATTGTGCAAATACATCATGGATGTATGGACATGACAATTATGATGCTTAGATTCAGAATCTGTCTGATCTGATTTATCTACAATAACCAGAGCAGGGGTCTCCAACCTTGGCAACTTTAAGACTTGTGGACTTCAACTCCCAGAATCCCTCAGCCAGCTTGCTGGCTGAGGAATTCTGGGAGTTGAAGTCCACAAGTCTTAAAGTTGCCAAGGTTGGAGACCCCTGAACCAGAGAGTCTGTCATGGGACTTCAGTGAAGAGAACTCTGAGACTGATGCAGCTTGAACAAAATGCTGTTATTGTATTTCATACTAACTGAGGTTTCTGCACTTTCTGCAAGATCAGTTCTATATATAGCACATTGCACTAATCTGTACAACTAATTGCTAGATAATACACATAGAAATAGAGAGGCACTGCCATATAGGTAAATCCAGTGATAAAATGGGTCTTTCGGAGCAAAAGAACAATGATTCCTTACCACAGATTCTTAAATCCCATCCCATACTTTTTCATGTTGATCCCAGACTCTGACTTCTGGTTTCTTATATGAGAATCAGCAGCAGTTATGAGCCATGGGCGGACAGACAGACAGACAGACAGATAGCAATAGCACTTAGACTTATTTACTGCTTCATAGTGCTTTACAGTTCTCTCTAAGCAGTTTACAGAGTCAGCATATTGCCCCCAACAGCCTGGAAGGATGGAAGGCTGAGTCAATCTTGAGCAGGTCAGGGTCGAACTCCTGGCAGTGGGAATGCAGAGTCATCCTGCAATACTGCATTCTAACCATTGCACCATAATGGCTGTTGACACACACACACACACACACACCACACACACAAAACATGGTGGGAGGAATTGGTGTTATTTTTTCATGTACATCTTCTAAAAATGCAAATCAGTCCATATTTTTGTCTTGTATAATATTTGTATACATCATAAAGCGTGAAAAGCAAGAGCAGAATATTATTATCTTAAATTGACGTTCGCAAATCTGGTGGCCTCCAGGTGTATTGCATTGCTGCCCAAGAATTCTGAAGTTGCAACACCACCACATTTGGGCAGTTTCAGTTGGGGAATATACCTTAAATCGTGAATGTTTTTTCTTCCTAATAAATTGCTTTTCTTTCTGAGCTCTTCTAATGTTCTTTATAACACACTGTTAATAGATATCTGTTTATCCAGTTATAAGATCTGTATTGTGTTTATTTTCTCTCTCTCTCTCATCTATCTCTTATCTATCTATCTATCTATCTATCTATCTATCTATCTATCTATCTATTGTGTTTATTTTCTCTCTCTCTCTCATCTATCTCTTATCTATCTATCTATCTATCGATCTATCTATCTATCTATCTATCTATCTATCTATCTATCTATCTATCATCTATCTATCATATCATATCATATCATAAAAACTGAAGAATTCTTACTTTTTTCCCTAGGATTCTTCCAGACTAAAACCACCTCAGAGAGCACTTCCGGCTAATCCAGTCTCTTCAAGCAACAGGACGGGATTGTCCAAAGTGAACACAGGAGCAGTACCATCCTATGGCACTTCAAGGAATACAGGAATACACGCAGTCTTGGCAGAGGTGAGCTATAAAATGGTAACAAGGATATATAAATAAAAGATAAAGGGGGAAAAATAACACTCAAGTGTTGTGTGATATTTTTCCTGTTTTGAAATATTCAACTGAACACATGATATCAATTTTTTCCTTGTTTTTTGGGAAGGACAGAAAGATAAGTTGATTTAAGAAAAGAATAGTAAAGATATCCACATAATTGTAGCATGATATTTTCCAGGGGTAGAAAAGCCTAAAACTAAAATTCACCAAGAGATGAACTTTAAAATGACAGATGCAAAAACCTTGAGGCAATGAAATGTCACTAGAAAATTCTCAAGGCTCCAGATAAGCCTTTCATGGGAGACTCTTTAGTCCTTGGATGTCACCCCCCCCCCCAAAAAAAAGGTCATCTGCCTCAATTGTCTTCCTGAAAAGAACCCTTTATTAAACCCTGCATTAAAAGTTGAAAACTTTTGGTGTGCTTGGAGCCAGGCAGTGGTAAATGCATATCTGAAGAATCCCTAATGGTTCCCCTGGCTCTTAAAGAGGCAGTGGTTTATCCCCTCCTCAAGTAGCCCTGCCTGAATCCAGTGGTACTGGCAAATTTTGTCTGGTTTCCAATTCTTCTGTTTAGGGAAGGTTGATGGAAAGTGATCAGTTTACAGCTCCTGTGTGCCAGGGTAATGTTGGTTGAAGATATGAATATGTGTATACAGATAAAACCAATGTTGTTGACTGGGAACTCATATGATTTGCAGTGAATGCCCAACTGATAAGAGTGAGGAGCAGGGATATTAAAATTACTGTATCAAAGATCAAGGTAGTTGCACTGGGGGGGGGGAATTGAGTGAATTATTGCAATGTATACCTCAATGGTCAGCAGTTAGTACAAGTAGGTAGATTTGTGAACTTGGGTAGAAAGTTTACTAAATAAGGGAAAAAGCATAAATTTTGGAGAATGCAAATCCTGACAAAAACCTAGTGGGTAACAGATGGTCTAAGAGAATATTGTTAGAAGGGACCTTGCAGGTCTTCTAGTTCAACACCTGCTAAGAACAACAACATATATTTATGGTCAGTGAGCAGTGCAAACATGAAGTAAAGTAGAGAAAGCATTTTAGATTGAGATGCAATGCATATTTAGTACCCATTCTATTTTATTGCATTCAGCAGAGCTACAGTATGTGGATCAAGTCATAATTCACTTATGGAAAGAAGTGACGTGACCTTTAAAATGTGTGCATGTTGGAAATATCCATCTCCATCGTTTCATCTAAATGCAAATATATCTCTAGTTTCTCCTATCCGAGACAAAACAAATACTAAAATTATTTTATCTTTTGTAGAATCGAGCCATGAGAAATCCTGGAGCGGAAAATACTCTGAAGTTTAGAAGCTGAAATTTGTCCTATGGTTCTAAAATCTGCATCAATTCCATTTGGTTTCACCTGCAATTTTCAAGGGCTTTGTTTCATTTTGTACACGTCTCAGGCCTAAAGTAACTTGAAGCCAATTTCAGAGCAACCTTTAGGAAAGGACCTATATTTTGTGGCATGGGCTGATGCAATTCTCTAGAAAAGGTCTAGAGATCTCTCAGTACATACCAAGGACCTTTCTCCATTACAACATTTGTTTGTTTAAATTGGCATGCAGAAGGGACTTAATTACTCCTGTAATTCATTGTTTCAACAATAGACAGATTGATTAATCAACATTGCATAATGGAGCCAATATATCTATCTTCTGAACACTTTCTGGAACAAAATCTGAAGTCTTTTAAAGAAGAGAGAAATGTGATGCCCTAAGATCATTTCATTCTGGTGAAGGATCCTCCCAAACTACTTTAGATCATATAGAAGAGTTTCCCAATTTGAAGAATTTTGCTCTATATGCATTTAAGAGAAGAATTTTCTTTCCCTTTAAGGAATCTTCTTCTTACATATATTTAATCTCTTATATTCTTCTATGGCGTCAGCTGTCAGTCCAAAGTTTTTTCAGTCCACACTTTTCAGAATTTAGAAATTTTAGCAATGTAAGTGCAGTGAGTCCATATTTTGCCTTGAACTTCCACGATCCTCTGAGGTATACTCAGGTCTATTTGCCTTGGAATTGTAACAAGTACTGACCAGCTATGCAGGGGTGTTTTTGTGATGGCAAATGTTTACCTTCAACCTTCAACTGGTCTTGACGTCATTTCTTCTCAGCTGTTGTTTGCTTCAGATGTCTTATGTATCTCTGAAATGCAACTTTGGGAAGTGATCGCTGAGCTTTCCTCAAGTGTTACATGAGGTAATTTCAACAGAAAGTGAAGAATGGAGAGATGCTTCTAATACGACACCCATCTCTATTCCAAAAGAAAATACGTTGAAGGAACTTTATAAACCTTTTATATGAAGAGGGAAGTGGGCTGTTTTAGAGGGGACTAGAATAGAGAAAAAAATGACAAAAATTAGGTTGGACTTTATCATGCATGTGGCAGGGGCAGGATTTTTTTCTGGGTTTTTTTTTTTTTTTGGTAGTTGAGGTAGGGTAGGTTTTTAAAGCTGTATTATGCCTATTTTAGGTAACTGTAGAGTTTATTTATTGTCTGGTCTTGAAACAACATTTTACGGTACAGTTGGAAAAGGTGCAAGAAAGAGACTTTTTAAAATTCTTTTGCTCTGAGGGATGTAGCAAACCTTTGTCCCAATACCCCATGGTGTGCTGAAGCTGACTTGTCCTGGCTCACGAGAGCCAATTGTTAAATTTTCTTGAATTTTGTAAGCTGATGGAGAACAGAACTCTGAGCTACTGTGCCTACAGCAGTGGTGGGTTCCTACAGGTTCCGTCCGGTTCGGGCGAACTGGTAGCGGTGGTGGGAAGCTCCGCCCACCCGGCAGAACACCATCACGGAGCTTCTGCGCATGCGTCATGCACTCCTGTTCTCAAACCGGTAGCAAAGGTAAGTGAAACCCACTACTGGCCTATAGTACATACCAATCATCATTTACCAGCATATCAGTACCCATTTCTCACATACCAGGAGATCCTCATGGATTTTGCTGCATGGACTTTACTTTCATGAGGACAAAAAAGGATGAGAGATATTATCCAGGGTCCACACAGTGTTTTTGTCACTGCTGCCCCACTCTGCTTAAGGTAGTTTTTTAAAATGTATTTATCTTTCATATATAGACTGAGCTTATTCACTTAAAACATTTGAAAATGTCCTTAACTAGTGATTTTTTATATTTTCTAATTTGGCACTGGCATAAAGAATACAGCAAATTTATAATAAGAACAAAGTCATCAGATAAGGTACCACAGTAACCTTTATAACACCATTATAATGGGGAATTTCCTGATTAAAATGCAATGCAGAGCTATGTATAAGTGTCCCATTGATCAGTGTTTATGTAAGGATGTTACCTTACTCATCTCACATTCAAAGTTTTATAGGTTTCTCATTCCAATTCATTAGGGGATACCTAATGATCCAGCTTAATTAGACGTCCACCACAGTTCACGAAGCTCAAAATAGGCTTTTTGATTCATGGTGCTAGTTGAGCAGTTGATAAAAGTCTATTGTTTGTCTAACTGTGCTCCTCAAGTTGTCTTTGCACTTTAAACAACCTTGAATTGTAGTGATAACCAATTGTAACACTGAGGCATATCCGAGGCTTCACAAATGTTCTCAGGTTTTAAGTGGTGCTTCCTTTATCCTGTGGATTTTTTTCCAGTTTGCTTTGCAATATGTTGGTGCTAAAGAAATGCTGTTTGGTTTCTGATGACGTAAAATTGCCATGGTTAGTCTAGGTGATATAGAGCCACAGTGCATATAATATGTTAGTGTAGTACACATTTTTCCTGTTTTTAAAACTGACTCCAGTTGTAACTATAAGCATCTGAACTGTGACAGAGTATAATCCAGTTACCCCACATGCTAGTTCAAGAGTCCATACAGAAATCTAAAATTATGTTCCTGAAAATATGATTTCAAATTGGGCATTAGCTGCTTTTGATTAATGCTGGGCTTATCAAATATTATTTTAATTGCATACCTACATTGCCAGAGTACAAAGTAATATTGTATGTTTATGTTTCATACTGAATATGTAGCTATAAGAAGAGCAAATCTTTCCCATGATCTTTCTGTGATGCTCATTACTTCCTAGCAAAACTGCATAGTTATTTGTAATATGAATGAAGAGTTTTCTAATCCCTTTATATTTAAATTCTTCTGAACGAAGGAGTGTATTTGTAGAAATGTGCACAGAATAGGAAACATGTTGCAATTTTTGCTCAAAACAAAATAGGTCTCAATACACACTATCAAAACACTTCTACTTGAATGTGTTGTGTTAGAACAGGGGTGTCAAACTCAATTTCATTGAGGGCCACATCAGGGTTGTGTTTGACCTCGGGGGGCTGGGGTGGGCGTGGCCAGGGTGGGCATGGCCAGCTCAACATCAATCGTGTCAGGGCGCCTGTGGCGGCCTGAGCGCTCTGCCAGTGAAAACGAGCTTCCAAGTTCCATTTTCGTCTGCAACGGCCTCCTGCCAACCCTCTGCCAATGAAAACGGAGCTCGGGAGGGCCACCCGCGACCCTTGCGAGCTCCGTTTTTGCTGGCAGAGGCACTGCGGGCCAGACCTTCGCTGTTTCCAGAGTGGCCCCACGGGCCAGATCTAAGCATCCCGCGGACCGGATCCAGCCCCCGGGCCTTGAGTTTGACACCCCTGTGCTAGAACATAGTTTGAACAGTTTCATTCTGTTGGACAAAGCTTGAAACTGATCATAGGATTTAGTGGGAACTCTAGATCAACCTATTACTTTATTTTTCATGCCAGAGAGCTACAAGCGTTTATAGATTAGCATTTCATGCCAAGTTTTATGTAGACAATTTGATCAAGTAAAAGCTAAAAACCCCACACACTTTTTGAAAAACATTAAATCCAGAGAGGAAACAAGTGGAACAGAGTTCTGCTCTAACCATGTACTCTTTCCACTCTACAACCCACTTCCACATCTGCTTATCCAGTATGAACAATAACAGCAAGAGCATCATTTAATCCTTGCTAGTTTACTGATATGCTGAAAAAATTGAGAAAAAGGAATCCAGTCATAAGCCACAAAGCAATAGCCCAGCTGCAGTTGTCAGAACAGGTAAAATGCTGAAAATGACTCCAAAGCTGCCAGCATAATTTCACACTCAAAACAAACTGCTGTGTTTTGCTCTAACCAAACTCTTGAACCAAACAACTCTTTTGCTCCATGTTTGCAATAGCTGAAATGATCATTTTTAAAGCCAAAGTATTTTGTGCATTCCTAGGTGTATGTTTCAAACCCACACCAATCTAGCAACTCTTTTACAATAGAAAAGTATCTAAAAAGTGCAGCCATCATACAGAGTTATTCTTGGTCCTTTGAAGAGGATAGATAGATTTTCAATACGATCACTATAATGTCATTCAAAATTATGGCTGCAGGAGTTGAAGCCTTGCTGTAGCCATATCATGTAATGACTGCCTTAATGAAATACACACACATCCTACATTCTCAGTCTTGCATAATCTGAAAATATGTTTCCAAAACTTTGCAGAATCCTATTAAAAATCCTTTACTGAGGGCCATGGCAGGTGAAGACACAAAAAATCAAACTCTTAATTTAGCATTGCTTTGAGTAAATATGCACGATCCTGCCATTTCTTCCACTAACCTTTATTTGGCCTATTTCATATTGCTTCAAGGTGTCTCCATTTCCAAGAATATTTTACAGCCAAAAGGATATCTTATTAATCAGATTTCTAGTTCTTAAAAGTGACTTCCTCATAACTTCTAAAATTAGCATCCTGCTCCCATCTCACTGGTGCAGGAATACAACTGTGTCTTCTCCCTCTACCTCCTGGGGATAACAGACATTTCCTTGTGTGATAATGGGAGAGAAAATAACTCTTCTCCTACAGTTACTGCATGATGGAGGGAATTTTGGTACATCTCATAACTATATTCTAGAGCAGGGTTCCCCAACCTCTGGTCTGTGGATCTGCACTGGTCTGCGGCATGCCAGAAACCGAGCCGCGCAAACAAGCGAAGACCCATCCACGGGATGCAGGCAGCTTGCAAATCCACGACTCCTCCAGTCCATGGAAAAACCTCTCCCCACAGAACTGGTCCCTGGTGCCCAAAGGTTTGGGGGCCACTTTTCTAGAGGAGCCTTTTCAGATGCAGGAAATGACAGTCTCAATTACAGTATATGCCTTAATACTGATAATACTTCACATAATTCTGTTTTTTCATATGCATGGCATAGATTGGGAGAAAAATGTTACATGTGGCTACAATCTGACTCAATACACATTGAATCAGATTGTGCTCCTAAAATCCTGTGGAGCTTATTTCCAAGTTTAATAAACACTAGAGCTGTGCAGTGCTTTGGATTCAAAGGCAAAAGGCAAGATGAGGATTCACCAAATTGGGGGAGGGAGGGAGGGAGGGAGAGGCACAGTTTCCAAGCTATGCATTATTTGGAGATGCTGCATGATCACAGGAAAAGATATATTTGATTAAATGAGTTCCAAAGTGCCCTTTTTGCCTTTATAACTGAAGTACCGTACAATCCTAGACTGCACTATAACAATTTCCACACAAAATGTTTTGAAGACTTTTTTTACCATGTCTCACCATTTTGTTTTGGAGTTTACAGTATGGTTTTTATGTACCTATACAAATTGTACACCTATACAAATACTTGAACAATGCAGTTTGTTGTGCCTTTTGCCTAGATATACTGAATAAATTTTGTGATTGCTATTTGTATACTTACTTGTCATAAATTATTGTATGGGGATTGATACAGGGGTGAAATCCAGCAGGTTCTGGAGAACCGGTAGTGGAAATTTTGAGTAGTTCGGAGAACCGGTAGCAGAAATTTTGAGTAGTTCGGAGAACTGGCAAATACCACCTCTGGCTGGCCCCAGAGTTGGGTGGGAATGGAGATTTTGCAATATCCTTCCCCCAGGAATGGGGAGGGAATGGGGATTTTGCAGTATCCTTCCCCTGGAGTGGGGTGGGAATGGAGATTTTGCAGTATCCTTCTCCTGGAGTGGGGTGGGAATGGAGATTTTTCAGTATCCTTCCCCTGCCACACCCACCAAGCCACACCACGCCCACCAAGCCACACCCACAGAACCAGTAGTAAAAAAAATTGGATTTCACCACTGGATTGATACTATTAAAGAGGTACGGGATAGTATTCTTTAAACCAATTGTCCTCATTGCTGGAGAACAGTTTTCTTCAATTTGAATTCAATCCAAGAAACAATGTGGATTTACTTATGTAGTTTCCTTGGACAAAACAATACATGAATCCTGGTGAATCAGGCCATAGGCCCACCTAATCAAGCATTTTGTATCACACAGTGGCCAACTAGATCACAGGTGTCAAACTCGAGGCATGTTGCCGTCACGTGATGTTTCGCAATGTTTTCCCATTCGCGGAGCTGGGGTGGGCGTGGCCTGCGTGTAACACATCCGGCCCGCAGGCCGCCAGTTTGACACCCCTGAACTAGATTAGGGAAACTCAAAAGTTTAGAGTAGAGAACAGCCCCCTTCTACAGGCCCTTCCCAGTAAATCAATAAGGCTTTTTGCCTATGATTCAGGAGGTACTAAACAGCCATCAGTACAGAAGTGGTTTGTCATTGTTTTCTGCAAAGATGATTTCTGAGTTTTGAGGATCAACTAAAATTGGCTAGCTTTGTGCTGTTTTCTCTCCCCTAATGACATTTAACTTTTATTTTTAAACCCTATGGCCATCAAATCAGGTTGAAATATGGGGTATTTTTCTCCTTTTGTTTACAGACCACTCAGAGAGTAAATCTCAAGATACAGGAGAGTTTCTCCAAATGTGATACTGTACTTTTTAGCTATATTGGATTACAACTCTCCTCCCATAAAACAAGGCTAATTTCGGAAAAGATGTTAAGGTGCAGTAGAAACTAGCAAATTAAACAGATTACCAGCTTTGGAAGTTCATAAAAACAATGTGTTCTTCCCCACAAAATAAATGAATTGTGCTAAAAGTCTTATGAATGAAACAAGAACAAATTTCAGTCATTTATAAAACCATTTGCAAAGCTCGATTATACAATTATCTAATTGTAAAATACATTCATTGGCAACAAAGATCTCCAAAGTTTTACAAGATTTGCTTGACACGGTTTTATTTTTATTTTATTTTTTGTAGTTTTGGAAAATGTAGTACCTGTGAAACAAACCTTCACTATAATGAAAGCCAAAGCAGAGTGGCTGTGTTTATACATACTAAACAAAATCTACATTATGGCTTAGCATAAGGAATAGATACAAAAGGCTGTTTTCTGATGACAGCAGAGCACAACAGCCCTTAGTACCAGATCATTACATCTAACCATCCAGAAAGCTTCAAATGTATCATTTTTCCATCCCCAAAGTCAATGTAGAACCTTAATTTTGAAAACTTTATTATTTTTTACAGTACCTATCTACTTACCTATCTATTCACCCATCTACCCATCGATCTACAGGTTCAAAAACCAAGAAACAACATTTTGCACTGGAAATAAAGTAGCAAATACGAGTATAGAAGAGAATGACTACTTATATGACGTGAAACTGCAAATAGGGGAAATTTGAGAGGGGTCAGATTTTTTTTAATCCTATTTTTATTATTATTTTTATAATTAAGGCAATGAACATACCTAATACAGGAAGTCCTTGATTTATCACAATTGAGCTCAAAATTTCCACTGCCGAGCAAGACAATTTTTAAGTGAGTTGCCCTATTTTACGACCTTTCTTGTCACAATTGTTAAGTGAATCATTGCAGTTATTAAGTTAGTAGCAGTTGTTATAATCAATCTGGCTTCCCTATTGACTTTGGTCATCAGAAGATCGCCAAAGATGATCACATGGCCATGGGATGCTGCAACAGTCGTGTGAAGAATGGTCATAGCTCACTTTTTTCAGTGCTGTTGTAACTCTGGTCACTAAGCAAATGGTTGTAAGTTGAGGACTACCTGCACTCCTTCCTCCTCCTATTTTGCCCACAACAATCTGAGGTGAGTTGGGCTAAGAGAGTAACTGGCCCAAAGCCACCCTTTAAAATCCAGGATCCAGGAAACAGAAGGGAAACCCATTGCAAGGCATCTTTGTGCTACACTGTTACAAAAAAATAATAATAATACAATTTTACAAAAAATTGTTCAGATAAAACTTTTGGTTTAGCACTTTCATACAACCATCCCATGAACTATACATAGATGGAACTCCTCCAATAAACCTTAAAGTTACATGTGCTCTTGTGATCCCTGTAGTTGTATCTATTGCATTATAAAATAGTCTTCTTTTATAAATGAGAACTATATTCTGCTGTTGACCAACAGCAAACTACAAAGAACTATATATGAGGGGTCCAGGGGTGGGTTCTGGATCCGTTTGCTGCCAGTTCGCTCAGGGTCGCGCCATGCGTGCGCACAGCAATCAAAAAATAGCTTCTGCGCATGCGCAGAAGCAAAAATTCGCTTCTGCGCATGCGCAGAAGCAAAATCCAAGATGGCAGCGTCCACGGAACACCGAAAGAACCGGTTCCGTGATGTCATCACCGGTTTACTAACGGTTCTAAAGAACCGGTTAGAACCGGTAGGAACCCACCTCTGGAGGGGTCCTTGGTGCTCTCTGAGCTTGCTTGATTTCTTGCAGACGTTTCATTACCCTAACTAGGTAATATCATTAGTAGCACTGATGATGTTACCTAGTTAGGGTAATGAAATGTCTGCAAGAAAACAAGCAAGCTCAGAGAGCACCAAGGACCCTCATTTCAACCCCGAGCTACAAATATTCTCCTTTATTGGAACTATATATGAGCTTGTTTGGTCTACTTTTCTGACTTTACAATAATCAGAATGGGCTCATTAATTTAGAAGCACAGAGACAAGACTCAAAACAGCCTGAAATATTTATCCAGAAGCTTTTTGTAATGAAGTATACCTTCAAATTTAACAAAATTAAGTTTGTTAACTTTGCACTTGATACAACAAATAAATAGTTAGCTCAAACCAGTCTTGTCCTATGTGAATCTTCACAAGCACAGACAATTGTAACATTTTAGATTAGAGCATCTTGGTCATCCAGGCTAAAAAGACTTTCATTAACCAGTAAAATAGCATAAATTGGGTGGCTAGTGATAATTATCATAGGCAGTTGAGCCTCTAACTCATTCACTTGTTATAACTAATTAAATCTTATTAACTTTTGACAGTTTTGATCCCAGTTTACACTTTCTGTGATCATAACTGAGTTCTAAATTATAGAAATTACCCCATTCTTCCAAAATATCTACAAAATATAATTTTGTATGGGGACAAGAACAAAGCATTATCACAATTAAATTATAATTCATATTTATGGAAACTGAAAGATAACTGATGCTGTATCTGAACATCTAATAGTATCAGTAAAATTAATTAATAGTATCAGTAAAATTAATTAAAATATATTAAAATCCAATATCCAAGAAAAAGGCTGTAGGGCAATTTTTTGAGACTGCACTATTTAAGAATAAGGACATGACTCAAATTCTGAATGTCTTGGGCAACATTACAATCTGGAGAGAAATGTAGCTATTTATTTTACCATATTTTCAAAAGTGACGGGTATTCCTAGCTGGAAAAAATAGACATGCTTTCTTTTGAAGCTTCAAATTCTTCACACACTTCAATGAATACAGCTTTTTCTCGTGAAGATAGGGGAAGAGTGAGAAAGATCTGGAAGAAACCATGCCAGTTGACAGTAGAACATTTCTTCCAAAGGCAGAGGGAATATGCCCATGTTTGACACAAATACAATCACCACTGCTATTTATTCTAGAGTGTGCAAAATCTAGTGCCATTGCCAAGAAAAGAGGAGAAGCACGATGCAGAAATGTGGAGGTAGCAAGCTGTGTTGAATTTGGTTGCTGTTTTCAAAAGGCACATATGGTGATGCTTCATTTAAATTCTTCCAGATGCATGCATGTTTTTATGCTGTTTGGCCCCATTACTCAAAGAAATAGAAATATTAAATTAGGTTTCAACTGAAGATCATGAATACTTTGGGTTTGTTATGATCCTTGGTGTCTGGATTATCCAGCTCCATTAAAATGTTCTTGTCATCCTTAATTGCTGGCGGCTCGTTAGAAGTCTGGAACGTTTGTGGCAGATTCTTCAAACTGACATCCATATCCTTGAAAGCGTGGAGTAAAAAGACTCCTAAAATAATGGTAAGAAATCCACATACCGTCCCGATAATGTCTATAACAGACATGGTGACCCACTCTTTAAAGAGGATAACTGAAGTTGTGATGACAACAGTGGTGAAGAGCACATAGTAAATGGGAAACACCATAGAGGTATTGAAGATGTCCAAAGCTTTATTGAGGTAGTTGATCTGAGTAGCAATAGAAACCACTAACGTTAAGACAAGAATCCAGGTCAATGGGTTTTGTAGAACAGGCAGGTGAGTGAAAAAACTCTTGATGGCAATGCCCAGCCCTTTAACAGAAGAGACGGAGAAAGCCCCAATCACAGAACAAATGGAGAGGTAGATGAGAATATTGGTCTGGCCATAACGTGGTGCTAGGAAACAAATCAGAACTAAGCTGATAACCAAGAGGATGCTGGCATAAACAAGAAAACCTGGAAGAAATTAAAAAACAAAAAAAAGGTGACAAATCATGACATTTTTATACAAGACAGAATGCAATGCTTAGCACAAGCATTGGCCAGGACAATAAATGGATGGGTAGAACAACAGAGCACTGCATTGTTTTTAGGAACTTAAATAAATCAATCAGTTTATTGTAAGGAATAGGCATCCTCCTACACATGCAAGAACAAGATTTAAGTCTACAGAAAAACAAAGTTTTTCTCTGAAAGGCTGAACATCAAAAGCTGTTTCCCTGTATCTCATCTCAAAGACCAATTTTTTTTTATTGAAATTTATATCAATTCAAAATGAAATGTTAAAAACAAGAAATTGACAACAGGACATGAGAGTTTCATGAAAGATTTTCTCCCTGGGAAAGAGAAGCAAGACAATTGGCACAGCCCATGGGATGCCACCGAACTCAAATGTGTACAAAATCATGGAAAATTCACCCTTGTGCAAGACACTTTTACAATCATCACATCACTGCTCCTGGGAAACTGGCTCAGATATGATAACATTCCAACTAAACACAACACCTTCATTCCTTTGTTACCTTATTTCATAAGCTTACCTGGTTCCTTCAGTTTTGAAAGCAATTCTCCCAAAGTGGTGATTTTCTCTTCTTCTGGAGCATGTATCACAAGAATGGTACTACCCACAATGCTCAGCATGCAGCCAAGTTTGCCTAGCAAGTTCAGCCGTTCTCCAAGCAAATAGGAGGACAAAATGGCACTGGGCACAACAGACAAATATAGAAATACAGCCTTTATTCTCGCTGTTACACTTGTAAATTACTGATAACAAACATAAAGTCCTTACAAATCTGTATTCTATTAATTGACGTAGATTAAAGTCACTGAAACACAAAAGTAATATGCAAGATCAATTCTGAGGGGGGGGGGAAGCAGGACTTAAGTACATATCTGGCTATTGGTATATTAGCACAAGATTAGAAATCTCTTTTCTACTGGCAAACCAGATTACATTATTAACACCTAGACCTAGAATAAATGTAGAAGAAAAGAGCAAAATAAAAGGAAGTCACCTTATAAGCACACTAAGTGCCCCGAGTGGTGTAACAATTGTTGCAGCTGCAAAGGCATATGCGGCAAAGTTGGCGGCCTCTCCTCCACCCACTGAGCAAATAGCCACCAGGGGGGAAAAAAAGAAAAAGAACAGGTGAATTACAACTATTACTACCGGTATTTAGGTTCTCACTGGCCAGCAACTCCACTCAGTTCCATACAATTGTCTTACTAAGAAAACATTAAAGCTTATGAACGCTAAGCAAAAAGTTATCTGTCCAGGTAATCCTTGACTTATGGCCATTTGTTCAGAGATTGTTCAAAGTTACGATAGTGCTGAATGAAGGAACTTATGACCTGTGACTAAAGTTATGGCCATTGCAGCATCCTTCATTGTCACGTGATCAAAATTCAGGCACTGGCAGCCCACCTGCACTTATGACCACAGGGTAGCATAACTCCCTCCCACCTATCTCTTCCCTTCCTCCCACACCATCTATGCCCTTTTGGTCCCCTGCTGCTCTCCCCATTTCTTTCACTGTCTTCTTGCCCACACTGCTGACAGAGAATGCCCAGCCTAGCTGCTTTGTGCTGTGAAAAAGGAAGAAAAGCCTAAAGCAGCCCCTGAGCCGTTGCAGCACACTAAAGTGCCCCTTTGCAAAGAGCTCCTGGGTGGGGCTGAGGCTGGCTTTGCACTGTGAAAAAGGAGGGGAAAAGAGCCTAAATCAACTTAAAACAAGCTGTGATACCTCGTCAATAGTGGAAGTAAGAAGACAGCAAAGATCAGCTGGGGTTGTAAAGATCTTGGAGTGCAAGGTGGCAAGATCGACTGGGACTGGGCTGGGATAGTCTTTCCAGAGCATGGCAAGCAGAGTTGTGCAGTTCTGGGGCTGTTTGCCAACCCACAAGGCAGGCTGCAGGGCAGCCAAAATGGCGATGTGGGGGGGGGGGGCGGGGGGAGGGGGGGGGGGCTGGGGAATAGGTGGTTGGAGGAGTTGGAGGCAGTCCTTACTGATGTTTGTGGCTGGATAACCAAGCTTGAAATGGGTTGCTGGGGTGAGTATTTGGCTAATGACTGATAAAATTTGCTTAAATACGGCAACTGGGATTGCCAGGTGGCTGGTTGCTAAGAAGTGTGGTCACGTGACATCTCCATTATAGTCAAATCGTTTAGCGATTGAAATTCCGGTCCCAGTTGTGGTCATAAGTCAAGGATAATCTGCACAACAGTCTTTGTAAGACACTTAGGTTCCAACAAAATGTCCCCCAAGTTTTCCAATAGATCAGGATCCAAATAAGTAAATAAGAAAAGGAATCCAAATTATTGAGCAAATGATGTTATATTCAAATTGCAATGCAATAATCAATGACTTAAGACAGCTTCCAGAGAACCAATGTAGCAAAACTAGAAAAATATTGTGTAGTGTGTTCAAAATATATTTTGGCATATACATTTTTGGGGATTGAAGTTGCCTGCAAATATTTCCTGCATTCCAGTCCACCAAAGCTGACACCGCTATAAATTTGTCAGTTGCTGAAGGTGCTACAAGGCACATTGCTGGCTCTGGCCAGCAAATGTCTCTTCTGAAAACTGAATCATTTAAATTCCTGAACATTCCTATATTATGGTGATAAGATCTGAAAAAATAATTTCCACAGATAACCTCTCTGTGCAAAGAGGCCTTTAAGCACAAAAAGATCTTTAAGGTATTCAAGCATAAACTTCAAGTACAAAAAGGCCAAAAAAAAAAAAAAGTCATAGAAACAACTTCTGTAACTGAAGCATGCAAAATAATCTTTACGGCCCAGGGAAACACAGAGGAATTAAGTCCTCAGTAATCATCAAGGTTAAATATTTGATCAGATACAAACCCAAGCCTGGCTAAATATAATCGTACTTACTGGTTAGCAAACCAGCCCACCACAGCCAGTCTCTTAGATAGCCATGACCTCCATCTCCTGGGGAAATAAAAAGGACATATTTAGAGGAGCATTTTGTAAAAACCTTCCATATAAAATAAAATCAATTCTAAACAGAACGCTACAGTACTTAAACATAAAAGGGAGAAAGAAACAACAGCTTGGACTGAAAAAACAACAATTGGCCTACAAGCCACAACATACATACGTTCAAAGACTTTTAAATGCCTTTCAAGAAAGAAAAGTAAATAGTACCTGAACTGGAAGGCCCTTAAAATCCCTCCCACACACACGCACCTCTTGCGTGCATGGACTGAACTCTCCTGGCTTAACATTTCTGAAATTAGCTGCCATAACCTTATGCTCTGACTTGAACATTTTATCATAAGCCATAGTGTACATTGTTACAGACTTGTTTTTCAACATTTTCTCCAGAAACATATTATGCTAGAAAAAGTATTGTTATTCTACAAAGCAGGACTGGATTATTAATCCACTTGGACTTGTGCTGTGAATACTGACTAGTAGAATCTCTCTAAATTTTCAGGTTGTGTATTTAAAATGGCAAACATAGGATGAATTCAATGTGATATCTGAAGGGGTCTTCAGAGGCCAGAAGGTATTAATTACTTCTTCAACCTGGAACCTGACCGCTGTGTTTTCTAACAACCATTATTCCCAGTCAACATACCCTTGATTATACTGGCTCTGAATTTTTATGAGAGTTGAAGTCCAATATGACAACGCTTAAGGAAAGATGGCTTAAATGCCACTAGAGTTCTTTTCCAGAAAACATATTTTTCTGTCCCCTCTCGTAAATAAAAAAATCCATACCAGCCCTGGTGCCTCCTTTCTCCACCAGTCGACGCAGTCCTTTCTTCTTGAGGATGACACTGGTGCCAATGAGAAAGCTTGAAAAGATGGCCAAGGCCAAGCCAATGTAAAAGCCATATTTGTCTTCAACTTGTACCATCCAGTTGGAGCTTAAATTAAGATTTGTATGGGGTGAAACTGGAGAACTGACATTCTTAATGATTTGACAAACAGCATGATGATTCAGGCAAGCCAGAGTGATCAGAGAGCCTAAGCAAGACAAACAAATGTGGGGGAGAAGAGAATATTAGAAATTAAGACATTAATAAGTAGCAGCCCACATGTCTTTAATTTTGCATGCAACCTCCTAGATTATGTTATTGCTAAGAATCTTTCTTTCTTCATTTGCACCATGAGTGGCATTTAATTACTTCTTAGAAAAACTATGAGGTTAAAAATATACATTCTAAATCTATGCAAGGAGAAGAATTGAGAAACAATGGCATTCAGATGCCTTAAAACACAACCTTATAATAACCAACAATCTGGAGGTACTGTATTCTTCTTGGACTACAAATATTTTCAAGGTTTATTTCAGTCTTGAAAATTCAGCTTAGATGAGACCATGTTATTTGGAAACCTACTGCTTCTTGGTTTTTTAATTACATATTTCTAAGACTATGACATTATTGCTGTAAACCATTGTCCTTCCAATGCATGTTCTCATGTTTGGCCTTGCTCTGCAATAAATTAGTATTTGTAAATGGCCTTTGACCATTTCCACTCTTTAAAAGAATCCCTGATTGTAAGATTATCTACAGGAACCTTCAATTCATACACATCAATTTAGTACATATTCAATTAACTGTTCCAGTGTTTCCCCAAGGAAAAGCTTGTCTCCATTTTATTAGGTGGAAATAATGAGAAGATAATATTTTTTCACAAGTTCTGAGATGTCTCTCTATTGCAGGGGTGTCAAACTCGATTTAATTGAGGGCTGCATCAGTGTTGTGTTTGATCTTGGGGGGGGGGTGGCTGGGATGGGGAGGGCGTGGCCCTCTGCCAGCGAAAATGGAACTCGGGGGGGGCTATGCGTTGTCTCCTGGGGCCCCATTTCAGCTGAGACAGCCTCTTGCAGCCCTCTGCCAGCGAAAACAGAGCTTGGGGGGCTGCGCATGCCCCCCGAGGTCCATTTTCACGGGCAGACACCACAGGCCAGTCCTTTGCTGTTTCAAGGGCGGCCCCACGGGCCAGATCTAAGCACCCCGAGGGCCGGATCCGGCCCACGGGCCTTGAGTTTGACACCCCTGCTCTATTGTCTATGCTAAGTTGGAGTGGTGTGGTTATCAGAAAATACGGGAGGGGGTGGTTTGAGGGTTTCCTCATCAGCTGCTCTGTATGAAAAAATGGAAAAAAAAGTTAAGTAGAGTATTCAATGTAGATGTGAACTTGTGGAAATTTAATTGGGGAAGCAATGAAACATTATCTAGCAGTGGTGCAAGTAATGTTTATGCATGTTGAGTATAACTATTTTAAATAATTAATTTTATTACATTTATTCTTATGTTTCAAGAGCTAAATATTTCTTCTCAACTATCCCATCTTCAAAGCAGCCTGAGAAACAGCAACTCCTCTGAAATCAGCTACAGATGAATTTATATAGAGAGAATGAAGGTGGATTTTCTAAACTTTCTCAGGGTACAATATGTTTTTGAGTCTTTCCCCTTTCTCTTCAGGTCTGAATGTGAGTCACCTGTAAGTATGAATGTGTATAATCTAGAATGACAAAATATCTAGATTTCCTTCTTTTATATAATTCATGTTGTAATTCTGGCACTCAACCAAAACTTCAGCTGGAATTTTAGCCAGAATAAAGAACAATTAATTGACATTAATTGAGAAAGATGAAACTGCTGAGGATTGTCAAATGACAAAATGTGTCTGTTACAAGAAAAGGATGAGAATCCCTACAGCTCATCATTAAGGGAATATTTCAAAAGAACAAAGTCTTTGTCTGCAAAATAAATTCAATAAATTCCATTTTAAGAAAAGTGAATATTTAATAATTAATATATCCCATTGTATAACATCTTATTTCAACCAGCTTGCTGCTGACATTTTCTAATAATCATTCACATGTTTACTTTGTAGAAAGTGAGAGCTTGTTACATTCACATCTCATCTTTCCTATAAAGACTCCTTTAGTGCCAAAGACAACACCACTTTCTGAGAGACTGATCCATCAATGGACTTAATGATCCCGGGCCTAGTCCAACTGTCTAGAACTTTGTATAAAGAGGCATAAATATAATTAGAAAATTAATTAATACAGGTAAGGGCTATTGAGAAATAAAGAACTGACTTTTGCTAATACCAAAATACTGTTCCAACTTGTTTAGACATCTGTATTATTCTTATTTAACAAGGACGAAATAAGAAAAAGCACATTTTTAGTTAGGGCACTACAGAATACTATGATATAGTCAAACATAGCTTCCTTAGAGAAGTTGAAAAAGGAAGCAAAATGACTAGCAGTGTTATCAGAGCTATCAGAGAACAAATGAAGCACGCCACAGAAATATTTATTCATTTTAATTTTTTTTATTTAAATTAAAAAAGAGAGATTCAGTTGTTATCACCTTTAAGACATATAAATCCAAACAGTGGACTGATTACTATATGGCCAGAGCTGCAAATATAGAACCAATACAGTATATAATAATTAAGAAGTATCTAGGACATCAGTACTATTTCTAAAACCCTCCTTTGATCCCTTTTCTGTCACTTCATTTTCATTACAACACACAAAGTTTCAGATTTGATGTGATTATATTCTTGAGAACTCCCCTTAAAAATTAACTAATTGAGCCAAAGCCATACTGTAATTTAAACAAAAGCATCTGAAAAAGAGAAGAGCATAAATTTTTGGAAACAGTATTATAGCACACTCATTGTCTCTCAAGATAAAGATAGAAAATTTTGTATCACTAAACATATATCTTAATTTATGAAACAGAAAATGATACAAGCTATAATTTAACATTGAGTAGGGAAACTGAAAGAGTTTCCAGATTTCAAACAAATCATGTCATAAGCATCAAAGGGTTTTTGTGAATGTTCATGTTTAATAAATTTATTATAACTTCAGATATAGACAACTGGTATTTGTAATTTTGTAAAAAAATTAACCTTTTTTATTTCAAACGTGGCACTTAATCCACTAAACTCTGGATTAAGTTGCACAAACTTCCAAATGATTTGGAATAAGCAGTTCAGAAAAATTGAAAAAAAGAAAGAAAAGAAATTAAGCTGATTCATTAAGGCAGCCAAAACTTTAATGCTGTTTTTTAAAGCAGCCATTCCTCCCCCCAAAGCATTTCTTCTGAATGAATGTCAAAGCCTGCCCAGCCCTACTCTGTAGTTCCTATCTCACACAGTCGGGGAATAGATACATATTTCAAAGGCAGAAGCCTGTCCACAATTTTGAAATGCCTCATTCTTTGTACATACCCCAGTAATTGCCTAGGTCGAAAGCTTCCTGCTCTAAGAGAATGTAGGAGTGCCACCATTATACTGTACCTTATCTATCATTGCCAAAACTATGGATCCATGTCTAACTTAAGACAGCTGCTACTGAACTATCAGAAACAAAGACTGAGGCAGATTGTTTTTTAGAATTGTCACATCCAGATATGTAATGAGTGGGTTTTTTCCTCAGACAATATAGCTTTTTCTGTCTCCTTGCCCATCACAGCCCTCTTCCAAGCCATTCAAGGTATTTGTGATCATCTCTTCCAGCCATGGGCCCAGGTTACCCTGTCTTGTCCCAGTTACATTGGCCCATCACACCCAATCAGGCAGGCTGCTAAAGAACTTTGATTGACAGGGTCCAGGAAGAGGTCCTTCTCTGTCATTGCCCCAATCCATTCTGCCCCTTGAGATGAGGCTGACCCCTACCTTTCTGGTATTCCAGAACAGCATTAAAATCTGGGTCTTCCAATTGGCATGGGGGCCGAAAAGTAATATGCAACTCTGGGGTTAGTTCATGGCTTAAGGGCATTCCCTACATCTTTTTAACTCCGTCTTTTAACTGCCTTTTTAACTTTTATTTTTTGTATGGATTTTATGGATTTTTTAAAATCTGTAAATCACCCACAGTTACTTCATTAGTGAGATGGGTGGTGTATTAATTTGGTTAATAAATATATAAATTCCTGAATGTCATGGACATTTTGGAAATTGTAGTGGAACAGGACATGAAGAGAAATTGACAGGCTCCTTTGAACAAGTCAGGAAGTGTCTTTTTGTTTGAACCAGACAACCCTGGATCAAAACCACCTTCTTAAAAATAAATAATCTCATTTGTTCTTTCATTTGTTTTTTTTTGGGGGGGGGGTTGTTCCTTGTTTGAGTTTTAATAATGAAGTAGTATGCATTGAATGGATATGTTCACAAATCAGAAACTGAAGAATAGAATTGAAAGAATCATTACAGAAAAAAATATTAGCAGCTCTATATTTATGTATTTGCTAAAACTGCTCAAATACAAAAGGAGAGATAATGACCAAATATACTGAGGGAACAGGAAACTCAAATCTGTCTTTTGTCAAATTAAACAGAAAAAAAGAAAATTGCTGCTAAATTGTATCTACAGCAATGCAAATATAGCATGGTGGTGTTTAGACCCTGGCACTTTGCCTAATACAGGACAGTCTTTGTGAGCCTGAAAACAAAAAGAGAATTCTAATTAGTTCTGAAGCCACAATGCCCTAATGTCATGAAATAGCTAGCCCTTTTCTTCTTCTGCAATAGTTACCCTCAAAAGCAAGTAATCAGAAAGAAAGAGGCTGAAAATGGAGAGTTGTTAACTCATACATTTTATTAAGACAGCTTCTGCTGCACCTTTTGGTAAGAAATTAAGTTCAAAGCCCTCTGCATAGATAGGAATTGAATGTTAGGCCTAGTCCATGTACACAGCAGAAAGAAGTGGTGATAAAGCGGAAAGTATATTAAAGAAGCAGAATTTCCTTTCAAACTTTTTAAAAAAGAATGTCTTATGGAGATTCTCAGTGATCCAGGTCAGGGTTGTCCCAAAGGAAGAAGAAATTGTTTTGAACACTCCTCTGTTAGAATCAGGAAAAGACAACTTTTCAAATCAGGAAACTGAGTCCCTTTGTCTCAGATCTAAGGCTTCTTTTGTAGAGGCAACCAGGTATCCCAATTTATTATGGGATATTTTAGCAATTCATATACACCTGTTTGTTTACTTAGGCAACTTGCCTTTCTTCTAAATTTCTGCAGACTATGCTAGAGAATCTCATAATTAACCCACACAAACCTGTCAACCATGGGAAATTTTAACTAGACACATGTAATAAGACACGCTCCCCAATAAAATCAACAATATATAGTACTGGGAAAGACTAGCAAATCCACTGACAAGTGGATTTAGTTTATGGAAACAAGGCTCAACTTTGCTCCTCCAAGAATAAATTAAATCTACATTGGTAATTTAACAACAGAGTGGCAAAGATTTATGTATGAGCAGCAGGATAATGCCTCTTAATATGCAAATTGGAGAACATTATTGCTTTGAAGAAGTGATTACACATCAATCTGTAGAATTGGCAGGTTGCTTTCCTGGATCAGGCTTCTAATAACTCTTTCAGGATCCACTGCCTGAAGAATCTTCTTCCAGAACAAACAGACCCAATCCTTTGCTTAGCAAAATATAGAACAAACTCTATAAAAGAAGCTGAAAAGCTGAGCAGGATTGTGGGAGGATGTTAGGCAATCACACCCCTGCTCCTTTCACCTCCATTTCTAATAAGGTTTGGTTTTCTGGTTTCACAAACTGTGTAGGCTTAGGACAAACAGGAGTGGCTTGATGGGGCTGAATTGTTCCTTATAGACTCAAGATCTTTGCTTCCTCTATTTCAGTGGTTCTCAACCTTCCTAATGCTGTGACCCCCGCCCCGCCGCCGTGACCTCCTCCCCGCCCCCTCCCCACACACGATGAGGTGACAAAGGGGGCGTGGCACCAAGATGGTGGGCTAGCGCGCGCTTAGGCAACCCCTGTGAAAGGGTTGTTCGACCCCCAAAGGGGTCGCGACCCACAGGTTGAGAACCGCTGCTCTGTTTGGTCTTCCCCCAGTTGTATCACAGGAAGATGAGTGACCCACATTCCACTAGTCTGAGTTCCAGTTTTGTCTTGAGAGTTACTCATGAATGCCAAAGAGAATGTTTTCAAAAGCAGTTTGGAGGCAACCCTCCTCCCATGAACCATACCACAATCTTGGGTCTTGTGTGGTTTCACTGTGCATTAAATAAAAATACCTGGCTGAATTCTTAGTCCCAAATCAGTAAGTATCCCAGTGCAAACTGTTTTACAGCTGAATGGAAAATTAATTAGGAAAGTGGTTAAGTTCATAAAAAAAGCCATCTTGCCCTCAGCTAATCCGTCTCCCTTTTGATCCAGCAATTATATCACTCTTGGCAGATTAATTTTAAGAAGTATAGACCTCAACTTCCAGAATTCCACTCGGGAAGGTGAAGTCCACACCTCTTAAAAGGCACTAAGGTTGAGAAATACTGAATTATACAGTATGCTTCATTCTTGTTAAATTTTGTAGGAGGAAAGGGAGGAGGAGGAGGAGGAGGAGGAGGAAGAGTTGAGTGGAAACTTCTGGAAGCCAAGAAAAGGTAGGTTCCAACCTCTTCCCACAGAAGAAAGAGCTGTGCCAAAGAGGAGGCAAGGAGGGCCAAGTGGGGAGAAAGAGCTGGGGTGGAGACCTTATGCATTTTCTGATCAAATTTTTTAGAAATCAGTCTTGCCTTCTTACATCTCTCCCAAGGGACGACAGGTGAAGTCAGGTTCGTCGCGAAGGAGGGGGGGGGTGACGAAGGTTTCTCCCTAAATCGTTCCTTAGAAGTCAACGAATTTGGAGGGGAGGAAAGGTTTTCCGTGAACCTGAGAAATGCAAGTGGGTAGGAAAGGGAGCCTCCTCAAAAGCCAACCTGGGGGCAAAACGAGCGCGCTCACTCACCGCTGGCACAGCTCCTGTTCACCCACAGCGGCTCCGGGAGCTCCATGCGCGCTTCGGGGTGAGAAGAATCAGCACATTCCTAAAAGGCAGCCGCGAAGGAGACGCGGCAGGGGGGAAATCTTGGAGACGGGGCGAGATCCGCGCCTGGTGCCCCCGCTGGTTCGCTTGGCTTCGCTGCCGCCTCCCTCTTTCACTGTTGGCTCCCTTCGGCCGTCAGCTTCGGAAGGAAGAACGGCCTTCCCTCCCCTCCCTTCTCCTCGCCCCGCCTCGCCTAACCTGCGCGGAGCTTGAAAATTGCCCCCTGGCGAAAGTGGGATCGCACCTGCTCCAGACGGATATGCCGCGCCGCGCCGCGCCACTCCTTCCTCCTCCTTTTGCGTGGTGCCTCTTCGCGCGTCACAGACCTGTCGTCCTGGTCCTACGAGGTCGACGGACTGTGGAGCGGACCACGGCACGCACGAGCCCTTGCAGGCACTCTGTGCCTGGCTTTCTGCACGAGGCTAGAGTCCCATGTGCTTTCTTGGTTAGAAATTTCTTAGGCATAAATTCGGGCCCCTAAGTCTATTTTCAAAGGTGGAAAGGCCATCCGTTTTTCCACTCTGATTTAAACTATTTTCCCTTCTGAAGTTTTGTTTATGCACTCTTTTTTGTTTCGGCAAGGTATGATTTACTGAATGTGAGCATACCCCACACTCATTACTGATGGTGTTACCTAGCCAGGTAATAAAACATCTGCAAGCAAACAACCAAGCTCAGAGAACACCAAGGACTCCACAGTTCAACCCTGAGCTACATATCTTATTTTCTTTTGAATTCAGTATAATCTTGTTCTAAATCTTACAGATTCTAACAGATTAACAGAGTTGGAAGGGACCTTGTAGGTTATCTAGTCCAACCACTCCCCCTGCCCAAGCAGGAGACCCTGCACCATTTCTGACAGATGGCAGTCCCGTCTCTTGAAAGCTTCCAGTGATGAAGCTCCCACAACTTCTGAAAGCAAGCTGATTCAGTGATTCAGGCCCTTATAGTCTCCAGGTACTGGAGCAGGATATCAGCAGTATCACCAGTCTTACCTGCATGCAGTACAATGCAAATCTAGGGTATCAATTAGCATATTGATAATACCAAACCCCAAACAGCAAGGTGACTTCTCCAGTGGCCTTATATGGATTGCTAAATGGGGGAGGGAGAGGACTGTCTCTTGAGGCATTGCACAAGGGAATAGCCACTGGGCATACCTGCCATCCTCACCCACTACCTACTGAGACTGACCACTGAGGGAAGAGCAGAACCACTGCAATGCTGCCTGCAATCTCCAGACCCTGCAGGTGGTCCAGAAAGATACTGGTGGTAACGAAAGCTACTAAGATGTCTAAAATGATCAGAATGATCTTATTTCCACCAGTTAGTTCCTGGCCAGGGTTATTAATCCAGTCATTGTTGTCAGAATGTCTAAACCTGCTTCCTCAAGGGAGTTCTGCAGTTGAGCGTTCACCATTGTCTCAGCAACCTCCCTCAAAAGAGAAGGTTGGAAACTGGCAATAATTGTTTAACACTCCTGGATTCAGGAAAGACTTCAAGAAATGGGACACCACAGTCTCCTTCAAGGCCACTGGCAGGTTCCCTCATGAACTGAGGTGTAGCAATCTATCAGCATTTTGTGGTAGGCCAATCAAGAAACAGACACCTCAGAAATTTCAGGAGTGCTGTTTATTGTTGAATGGTAGAGTAAGAGAATCCTGAACACTCTTCTTCTTTCTCAAGTTTCTTTTCATTCTTTCTCAAAGTCTTCCTTAAATGGCACATTCCTTCCTTTCCCATTTTCAAGGACAGCTCTGCATTTCTTCACACAATCTACCAGAAATAGGAAACTCCAACTGCCATAAATATGTGTCAGTTGCCAACTGTCTGAATTTTGATCACGTGACCATGGGGATGCTGCAACAGTTGTAAGTATGAAAAATGGTCATAAGTTATTTTTTTTTCAGTAACGTCGTAACTTTGAACACTCACTAAACGAGTGAGTGTAAATCGAGGAAAACCTGTACTTGTCCACCATTAGATTGTGAATGGGCAAGGTCTTATTGCAGCCAGACCTGGCACTTTAGATGGTTTTGTGATTATGCCAATTTATTTCTGTGGATGAGTGTTTCTTTTAACTATGGATCTTGCTGCTGTTTAGCATTCTTAATAGAAGCTGGCATATAAAGACAACAGACAAGACATATGAATAAACACCATTTTCAACTAGACATTTTGATAAATGTCATTATGTCATAATACAGTGAGCACTGTGGTATCACCTGATTGTCAGTATAGAGAAAAAGGTAGAAAATGATGTTTTTCATCCAAGTGCAAACAATGGGTGGTGGTGGTGAAAGTTCTTGTTAAAAAGGCCAATAAGATACATGAGAAAGGTATGCCTACATATGTATGATTACAAAATAATTTTATTTATTTAGAATCATAGGGCTGGAAGGGACCTTGGAAGTTTTCTAATCCAACCCCCTGCTGAAGACAGGAAGCATTTAATTAATTTTTATCCCTTTATTGTTTTTATAAATCATTCAAGGCAGCAAATATACTTAATATTCATTTCCCCTCATATTCTTCACACAACAATAATCCTGTGAGGTGGTTTGGGCTGAGAGAGAGTGACTGGCCCAAAGTCACCCAGACTGGCTTTCATGATTAAGGCACGACTAGAACTCATACTCTCCTGGTTTTTGGCCTGGTGCCTTAACTACGTTAATTTTCATAATCCAGGTACAGGTCCCTGGTGAGAAGAAAGTTCTAAATCTAAATGTTTATTGCATGTCAGGCATCATACCTCAGGACAGAGAGTTCCAATAAATTACAGTGTTTTCCTAACATTGCTTGTTAGGCCTGGGCAGTGACTGAACTAAGATATTGTGGCAAGGAGCAATAATTTATCATTCTGAGAATGGTGACTAGACTAGTCAAGCTTTATTGCTTCAGGCTCTCCTCAGTCATTATTATGGCTTGCCAGCAGACTTAACAACGATCTGGCATATTTGTTGAATACTGAGATTTGCTAGCTTTAATCCTCCCTCAATGTCTCCAACAAATCTTTTTACAATTCATATTTGAACATTTACATTTCACTGACACAGCCAGAATAGTTTTATGTCAAATATGTAGGGGAAAATTATTTAGTTACTCCCAAAAGATGTCTTTATAAATGTCTTTATGTAGAGTGTTTACATGAAGTCCAATGTATGTCTCCTTTCCAGATTTAAGATTATCTAACAGTCTTATCTGCTGCTCAATTTAGATAACATATGTTTCTTTAGGCAGGTCTGTCATGAAGGCATCCCTGGGATTTACAGTCCTATTGGGTGCTTCTAGCACAGGGGTGTCAAACTGGATTTCTTTGAGGGCTGGATCAGCATTGTAGTTCTCCTCCGTGGGCCGGCCAGGGGGGAGGGGGAGACGGGATGGACGCCTCCTGCAGCACACTGCTGGCCAAAATGGAGCATGGGGGGGAGGCGCATGAGGGCCCCTCATGCCCCGTTTTGGCTGCCAGAGGCACCACAGGCCAGTCCTTTCCTATTTCCAGGCCGGCCCTGTGGGTCAGATTTAAGCACTCTGTGGGCCAGATCCAGCCCACGGGCCTTGAGTTTGACACCCCTGTTCTAGCACAATAGACTCAGAGTGGAAAGACATGGGAGGTTACAACAAAAGATAATATCTTTTGAATTCCTCTTATTTTTTTGTGAGTCAGGCAAGGCAATTGTATGATAAAAGCCTTATGCACAAGATGAATCATATGTAAACTCCAGAGTTAATGGTCGGAAGTTCAATCTGTGTTCTAATTTAGAAGTACATTCCCAACAAAATATTGTTTGGGAATATTGTGAGTTCTACCTCACTGGTGATATTAAAGACTATTATGACTGAAGAATTATTAAAAGTAAAGATGTTATTTTAAAAGTAAAGATAGTCTCTACCTTCCACCCCAGGCTTTCTACTTGAAGCCTCGCATCCGATTACCATGCCTGAGCCTGCATAGGATTTCTGTGACCAGCCAAGGTTGGCTCGATACTGCTTCCTGCTGTTGTCTTTGCTGGAAACAGGTGATAAGAATGTAGGGTGACATTTCTGGCCTCAGCTCATTAAAATATTTGTGGAATTAAATAATTAATTAAAACAAAGCCATGATAAGAAAAGGTCCTTTCTTTCCTTGTGATGAAATCTTAAATTGAAAGTACAGCTGTACATCATAAACGTCACTGAGCCCAAATAAAACAGAGTCTTTAAGAGATGAATCCATTAAAAGGTCCCGCCAAGTCCCCTTGAAATTGGCTTAGTGAAACTTCTGTAAAGAACATTGTTTTCTTAACAATGTAGCCATGCTTGAAATACTGGTTTGCAAGCTGGGTGGTGTGAATCTGAGGTAACTAAGAATCTGGAGTGTAGGTTAATGCAATGCTTCCCACTATGTTACTTGGCTGAATACGAAACATCAGGGATATTATCTGATCTAAAGAATTTATTTTAATACTTAAAATAGAGTTCCTCGTTTTTAAAATATAAAAAGTTTCCTTGTTATAATAATTTTTATTACAGTTTAAAAATACAAAAATAAAAATAACTAATACAAATTAAGAAAAATATAAAAATTAAAAAGGGGAGAGAAAAAAAAATAAAGAAAAAAAAGATATATAAAGAAATGACTCCCCTTGCATCAAGTACAATTTCAGTACCTTAACACCTTCTCTTACATTTCAACAAAATATCTCTTCTTCCCGTATGTCATTTGTAATCTATAAACAAATTATGAAGCCTCATCACTCAGTCCTAATCAGCAAAAGTCTGTTAAGTTATTAGAAATAACAACAACAACACACACAAAACATAATGAAACAAATCAGTTTTATATTCTTTTCCCAAAAATCTCTTCTTCCCATCTCTTATCTCCAAACAAATTTTTGAATTCTTGTCATTTCTAGTAAAGAAAAATGGATTAAGAGCTACCAGAAACAACATGTACTGTATTTTTTGGTCTATAAGATGCACTCCCCCCCCCAAAAGTGGGTGGAAATATCTGTGCGTCTTATAGAGCGAATGTTGCCAAAGCCCCGCCCACCCGCCGGCCCCCACCCTTCGGCCTCTGCCTCCCAGGCTGTTCCAGGCTGCGGGGATCGCAGCTGCCCATCGCCGCTGTTGCCGCCCATCACCACCATCACCCATCGCGGGGATAGGCAGTGGCAGCAATCCCCACCGCCTGGAATGGGCCAAAAATGGGGCATGCAGAGGCCGAAAATGGGACGCGCGGAGGGCAAAAATTGGGCACACGGAGGCGGCGATAGGTGGTGACGGCGATGGCGGCAACAGCGGCGATAGGCAGCGGCGATCCCCGCAGCCTGGAACAGCTGATCAGCGGTATTCCGGGAGGCTGATCCAACTGCCAATCAGCTGCTCGTGCTAAATCAGGCTGTGCTGAAGCTGACCATGCTGTTTGCTGTTTGTTGCAAGGAGGCAAATTGCTGGGAGGCAGAAGCAGATTTTTTTCTTTTTCTTTTTTTTATTCTTATTCTTTTTAATATTTTTTATTAAATACACATTAAAACATTGGACAGAGTGTAACCGTTCTGGCAATTATCTTTGCCATACATACTAAATTATAAGATAAGTATCATATATACCTTACTACTTATATACATTTGGTCTATTCAGTATTTATATATATACAGATATCATACTTCTATCCATAATCATTTTAAGTCTGTCTTATCCGATTTCATTCTATTATATTAACATACATAACTTTAATTCTCCATTCTATAAATCCTAGTTACCTTGTTTTAAGTCTCTCTTTTCCATTCCAACCATTGATAAAATTTGTTCCATATCTCGTAAATAAATACAATAAGCCAGTTTGAGAAGGTTGGCTGATAATTTAGACAGGAAGAAATTCCTGATCTTTCTGACTGGGCCACCTGCAAAAGATTTCATGAAAGAATACCTTGTAGAGTTGAAATACATGTGCTGAATATTACAAAAGACTCATTTCACAGTCTTTTTTTCCTATATTCATATTCATACACATATACACATATATACATATATATATATGTTTTTTTTCTCTGTTAAATCACCTGGTATACCCAAATATGGAGGAAGCATACTGCTTCCTTTTTGCCTTTCGGCCCCTCCAGGGGCCATCCAGGCAGTTACTTACAAACCACAGTCCGTTTCTATATGTTATATTTTTACATAAATAAAATGAGACTAGTATAGATCTATTTCAAGCTATTTAGCTCTCATCAGCTAGCCACACCCTTATGGGATTAAAACCTGGGCCCTTTGCCTAACAAGGCAAGTGTTTAAACCTCTGAGCCACAGGATTCTTCTCCCTATCTGCTTGTTCCAGGGACAAGGATATATATATGTTTTTTTTTCTCTGTTAAATCACCTGGTATACCCAAATATGGGAGGAAGCATACTGCTTCCTTTTTGCCTTTCAGCCCCTCCAGGGGCCATCCAGACAGTTAATTACAAACGACAGTCCGTTTCTATATGTTATATTTTTACATAAATAAAGGGATATTATCTATATCTATAGTTTTATGATTTGGGGAAGCTGAGAACAATACCACTCATTGCCCAGAATTCTTTCTGGGTTAAGGCTAGGTATATAACATTGTGAAACAAACAAACAAACAAACAAACAAACAAACAAACAAATAAATAAACAAATAAACAAATACACAAACAAACCTGAAATTTAATTGATGTTAAAGAAATAGGTATAATTAATTTGAGTCAGATACTCAAAGTGATATTGTGTAAAATTAAACAATGTGTGTAACTTTCTAAATACATAACCAATTCCAAGAAATAGATTGGCCATTTGCTAAAACCTAAGAATGGAAATGACTTAGCGCATGTGTGAAAACAGGAAGAAAATCATTTCAAAAGATTAAATTGGACTACAAAGCAAAAGGTGTAATTCATCAGTCTGGCGTTCAATATGGTGTTGTGTAATAGCATAAGCACTGTAGGAGGAGAGCTGTGTTAACCTATGGCAACCTGAAAACCACTTTTTTTATAGGTAGCACCTTTTCCAACCAATTCTGTTAAAAGGCGTGAGTTTTCATGATCTGCAGTTCATTTCATCAGACTCACTACCAGACACCTTCCGATTTTTGACATACTAGTTTCATTTTTACTTCATGAAAAACCAATTCCTGACTTTTGTCTTCTGCATTTTGACCCTTTTTACTACACATTAGAACCTCTTATTTCTGTGTCCAGCACCTCTGCCCAAGTCAGTCCACCTCAGAGTAGATTTCAATTCAGCATTGCTCAATGAGGAGGAAAATAAAATACACGTAGTCACACTAACTCATTTAGGATCTTTTTAGGACCGGTTTCAAAATTCCCTTTGAAAACATCCAATGGAATTTAATTAAAAACATTGTCTTTAACTTCTTGAAAGGATGTAAGAGGCATTTACATAAAGTAATATAAACACAGGTCAGATTGCACCACTGTTTTGAAATGAACATATTAAGGCAGAATAAGTAGCTGTTAAAATTTTAAATCTATGTAATTAGAGTGGCTGGTTCACATGAGCCTAGTAAGGTGTCCCTTTTTAACCAGCTTTTATTTTTCCTAAAGGAACAAGTTCTTAGAATGCTTCAATTAAGCTGGCTTGGTTTCTGTCCCTTCCCCCTTTCTTCCTTCTGGAATTCAAGGCAATTAACAGTGTTTAAAAAAAAAACCTTGTGAAGAGATATTAGAGCAATGCCCATTTTTTAAAAACAAAAAATCAGTTCTATGAAACATACTGGTTGCACCACTTCTTGGAAAACTGGTCTAGCAAGTGTCAAATGCACTTTTGTGATTGCATAGACTAATTATGTGCAATATGCAGTTTGTTCCGCTTAGTTTAAAGACAATGTAGAGATTGATGCTGGAGCAAAAAAGGTATCTCAGTTTTTAGCATGTACATTTAGTATACTAAATGTGCTGGATATACACATATGTGCTGGATATGTGTGTGTGTGTGTGTATGTATGTATGTATGTATGTATGTATGTATGTATGTATGTATGTATGTGTTGTAAGGAATATCCTTCTGGGTTTAGTTCCAAGTGGGGAAAAAGACACTGGATTCATGGAAGTTGCTTGGAAAGAAGGTTTAATGGTGGACAGGAGCACATGGCAGGGGCTCCTGAACAGAAAAGGTGGATCACATGCTTTCAGATGTTGAGTGAAGAGAAAAGGGGCGAGATGCTGAGAGTGCCCTGGTTTTATGCTCTCTGTTGGGCCCCACCTTAAGAGTTTCCTGTTCCTGTGTAAGAAATGTATCCTGATTGGCTGTCAGACTCCCATGGGGCCATGCAGGGGCAACTCTGTAGGCTGGTAGGCAAACCAAGCTAGTTGATTGCTGGCTGATGCAATCTTCCCAGGTGCCATGAGGCAGAGGGTTAATCCTATCTTTGTTATGTAGAATAGACTGCCCATTGACAAAGGTGGCGGGGTTGGCTGTCAAACTCCCAGGGGGCCATGCAGGGGCAACTCCGCAGGCTGTCCCGAGTACCAAGCTAGTTTGAGTGCTGGCTGATGCAATCTTCCCTGGTGCCATGTGGTAAGATGGGCAGAGGGTTAATCCTATCTTTGTTATGTAGAATAGACTGCCCATTGACAAAGGTGGCGGGGTGGTGGTGGTGGTGAGTGAGTTTGCTCTGGTCTTAATAGTCCATTAAGTGGAGGCTACTAAGAGTGCGTCTACTTTCTGCCTAAAAACATGTTTCTCCAGGGATATTCTATATAATATTTCCTAGGATATTTCATTTTCCTAGGAGAGGGGTGGGTGCTAACTTCCTACATATGTATGTATGTATGTTCTGCAGGGGTGGGTTCCAATTTTTTTTACTACCACTCTGTGGGCGTGGCTTAATTTTGTGGGAGTGGCTTAATTTTGTGGGAGTGGCTTGATGGTCATGTGACCGGGTGGGAGTGGATTGATGGTCATGTGCCCGGGTGGGAGCATCTTGACGGTCATGTGACCGGGAGGNGGCTTAATTTTGTGGGAGTGGCTTGATGGTCATGTGACCGGGTGGGAGTGGCTTGATGGCCATGTGACCGGGTGGGAGTTGGGAGTGGCTTGACGGCCATGTGACCGGGTGGGAGTGGCTTGGCAGTCATGTGACTGGGTGGGAGTGGCTTGATGGTCATGTGACCGGGTGGGAGTGGCTTGATGGTCATGTGACCGGGTGGGAGTGGCTTCATGGTCATGTGACTCGGCGGGCATGGCTTCGTGGTCATGTGACTGGGCGGGAGTAGCTGGGTGATCATGTGGCTGGGCAGGTGTAGCTTGCTGGTCATGTGACTGGGTGGGCGTGGCCAAGACAACATCACTGACTTCTTTGCCCTAATGAATGATCTACAAAAAGAATATA